>JAIFZK010000022.1:9550000-9832500 GCA_027481765.1 Tenualosa thibaudeaui
GGTCCTGTAGTGAAACAAAGGTTTCTTTATATTAATACTGTTCATTACCACTTACATTGATCCCATTTATGTTTTGAAATTTAGATTTACTTGTGTATCATTTTAGACATTAGGCAGGATTTAATCATCCAGGGACCCTTAGTCCTTCATTCATACAGGCCTCATAAATGGTATGGTAATTTAGGCCTGAGTGTAGTGCAAACCTTTAGACATTATCCAAACAGTAATCTTTTTATAGTCACAGGGAAATGCCGATGTTGTGATCTTGTGTTGTACAAATCACTATGTACAATAAACTTAAATACGCAAGTTATTTTGTTCTTTTTGCAGTTTTCTCAAATGATCAAGCTCTTCCATACTCTGGGCCCTGAGAAGTTCCCTTTGAATGAACAGACCTTTTACCCCAACCACTCACAGATGGTATGTGTCTTACTATTTCTGTTCTGTTATTTAACATGTTTATATTCTGGAAGAAAAACATTTGAAAACAGACATATCACAACATTACCCTTTGTAGGGTTGTGTGGGGCATGACCTGTTGATAATAGTTATCTGCCGTAACAATGGGGTTCTCTTTTCTGATTGGTTGATGAGGTGAGAATTAACTACTGTTAATCTACTAGCCAGTTACTGTATAACTGGCTAGTAGATCCAAAAAGTTTGAGTCACCATTCCATATCAATGCGCTTATGAATGGTAACAATAACAACTGTAGTAAAGTATTTCACGCTGTTCTTTTCCCCCCTTAATGGTAGCTGTAATAGGTTATTTTCTGTAGTTCATGTACATGATTCCTAAATATAAAGAAATATTATAATAGATAAAATGATAACCTAAATACAAATGGGAGATAAGCAGGATAACAGCCTTCAAGGTCACCAGTTCTATTCAAATAATGACTCGGCAGAAGCAACTCCGCACCATGAGTCCTTCACCTCCACCTCGCCATTATTTCCATCGAGCTGGTCACTTTGTTGCCCATTATCCCTTACAGAATGGCCTCTTCATGTTTTTTTTTTTCTTTGCAATTATGCCCTTTATTACCTTTTTACCTCCTACATGTCTTATCTAGAACATATCTGCAATATCTGGGATCTTGTTGCCATAAAACTGAAAATCAATCCAAATAAATAAATAGCTATTAAAAATTTTAAGGTAAATATTTCAAATATATCTAAACGTATATTTGAGTATTCCGAAAACGTATTATATGTGCAAAAATGGTCGCTAATCAACTCACCAAGTAATGAAATGTCACAGACACACAGTAAAAACAAACGATCATTGGCCATTTTTAATTAAATCTTTATTATAAAAATATAAAACACAGAAATTAAAAGTCAAACTTCAGTAAGCCCTACAAGATATCGGCTGCTTCTTTAGGGATCATTGTGCTTCACTTACTGCAGTGTATAATGAAATCACTGTATGATCTCCACACTGTCTTTTTCCAAAGCTCCAATCCCATACATAATTACCTCTGCCATGGTCCATTCCTCTGTCAAGCAGTATATTTACACTAAGATGAAATAAAAACAAACAAAGAAACAAACAAAATAAAGAATC
Source organism: Tenualosa thibaudeaui (assembly GCA_027481765.1). Lineage (NCBI taxonomy): Eukaryota > Metazoa > Chordata > Actinopteri > Clupeiformes > Clupeidae > Tenualosa > Tenualosa thibaudeaui. The sequence goes on from JAIFZK010000022.1 coordinate 9,551,567, forward strand.
AAATGGTAAAGAAAAGAAAACAAAACAACAGATTGAGATCTTCTTGTGAGGTGGTCTCACTTGAGATGGGCTTTAGATGAAAACCACTACACAGAATGAAGGAGGACCAGATGCTAGTGTCTAGACGCAAGCAAAGATGCTTTAATCTACAACCAGATGGCTGATTATAGTGTCACTGGGACAAAAAAGGCTTTGAAAATAGGCCTGGACCAAACATTTGTGTGTGTGTGTGTGTGTGTGTGTGTGTGTGTGTGTGTGTGTGTGTGTGTGTGTGTGTGTTTGTTTGTAATGGTCATCAATCAGCACGTGTGTGCACAGACACAGTGAAAATTACATTGGAGCAAAGTGTTGAGACCTTGCTGAAGTGTTTTGTGACTTCTCGTTATCACTCTGTGGGAGATGTGGCCATTTGTATCAAAGCCCAGCTGCTGCAGTTATTCTGGAGTCTGTCTAAACCACTGCCAGATTTTGAAGAAGCTATCAATGGCTGTCAGCAGGATTTGACAGAGTAGTTAGTTGCATACATCTTCTCAAGGGAGAGGTAAAAACTAAATAGCCTGGCACGTCTGTTAAGACTGAATGTTTGTCAACATACTCAGAGCCTATTAACAAAGCACTGAGGCACAGCCTATGTTTGTCTTTTAAACTGTGATGGACCGCGGACACAGAAAGAAAGAATATACATCTCTCATAACTTACATGGCAGTGTGGTTTCATTTAAATGGATTTTAAATAACTCAATGAATAACTTTACTGTACTAATGTGATATGTCTGTAAGCAATAATACTTTCTTGTTTCTGATATATGGCCTTGAACAAATCAAAAGCACAATATATGACTGCAAAATAAGAATGGAAGGGCCAGCATTGGTGCTGTGATAAGCAATCTAGTCATCTTTTGCCCAAGAAGTCTCAATCTTATGCAGGGAATGGACTGAAGATACTGTCAAAAACTTCTCAATACTGTTTTGTAGATATTATCAGCAGAATTGGAAAAAAAAACACATGGTAGTACCAAAGCAGAGTTTAAGAAAGTAACCTAGCCTATTGAAAGACTGAAATGTCAGTCAGTCATTGGTAAATGAAACCTTGCAGGTAACCTCAAATATTCAGTTGATGGCATTTGTCTCATTACAATATTTGTTTTTTGCCTCACACGGCACAGTTTGCACATAGACATTAATAATAACTCAATGCCACTTTCCACAAACCGAAAACATAAGTCAACACTGACATCATAACACTTATTTTGTTGGTTGTACGTCAGTGCATGGGGAATTTGGTTTCTGACTGAATGAATGAATTTGTAGTCAGGCAAGTGCTGCTGTAATACCTCTGCTTCATATTGGATTTCACTACAGTACCATGTCAGGGAATCCTCTTCAGGCTTCAGATTCCTCAACTAGATTTTCTTGCAACGAATCAGCGATCAGAATGACAGATCAAAACATTAACTTTTGAGCAATGTTTCTGATGGTGTCATTTTAAAGACATATTATAATATTTAACTTCAGCCTGTCAAGACACATTTGGACACACGGAGGGGTCTGTTCAAATTATTTTAACTTCTTAAAACTAATTGGCGTAGAGAATTTGTGTTTTCGCTTGTGTACGATTTGGGAAATTATTTGGAAAATTTCAGTAATGGCAGTAATTTTTTTTTTAGCTTATATCATAAACAGCAATGAAAGTACATTGAACCAATGTGTTTTTGCGATTTGAATATATAATTCCCTCTATTTGTGCTATAAAGTTTAATCTGACTCATCTGTTTACAGTTCAGAAGATAAAAAAATGAATTGAATCAGTGATGAGTACATATAAAATTGTCTGTGGATTAGGTTATGGATACATTTCTGAACTCTACAGCACAAAAAAAGGTGGCAGAATTTCGTAAATCATAAATACTTTACATAATACACTGGACAGATGTACACATGTCTATACGCTCATATAAACTTATATCATTCAAAACAATTAAATACCAATACATCTGACTTAATCAAAAAAAAATTTTGTGACTTGATGAGGCATGGGTTGTACAACCATATCTCATTATTAACACTGCTCTCTCAATAGTGGCGATGTGTTATCGAGACTCACTAATGAAGATATACATGATGGAAGTGTCTCTTGTCGTTTGTATGCTTTTATGAGGCCACAAATTGGCCTTAAATCTAATATGTGGATATTTTACATGAAATTACATGTATGTTCGAAACATATTTGTAGCATACTCCATTTCTCTGTTAATGCAGTTCTTATAAAGAAAGTCCCCCCCAACCTCTCCTTTTTTGTAAAGGGAGAGAGTGACCAGAGATGTTATCTTCTCAAAACCCTGTGAATGTGTGTGGGGAGGATTGGTATACGATGGGGCCCATAACAGAAGCATGCAGATTGAGTGATTCAGGCAAGTTTGAAATGTGCAGTGTGTCAGGTAAAGGTTACAGTCTACATCAGAGCTGTTACTACTGCAGGTATCAGGCACTGCTTACTTGGCGTAGTCGGCAGGATCAGGAGTGTCCCACATACATCGATCACTCTATTGGTGGAGACGGTGACAAGGTGCTTTGTTTGGAGTATGTTGGGAAAATGAGGGTCAGAGAGTGGAATGGGATGCAGGTAGAGTTCAAAGAGAGGGTACATTTGGGGGGGGGGGGGTGCATGAGGGGGGGTGGTGGGAGATTGGTTACAGGTTTTAAGGGTCGGTGGTGTTGTCACGTGTGGTCATCCCCCGATACCAGCTGCAGTAGCCTTCCTTCTGCTGGATGCAGGAGTAGTGCTTCGACTGGTAGCCAAGGTAGCCGAAGTGGGACAGCATGTCCGTCCACAGGCACTCGTTCTTTGAGGTCACAAAGCATGGCAGGTAGTGACAGGGTTTAATCTACAGAAAGAGAGAGGGAGCGGAATACTATAGATGTAGCCTTAAAGCAAGAACAAATCGCAAGAGACAGCATAGTTGACTCACCATGTTAGCTACTCAGTCTTAGATAATATTAGACAGTATTGGCTATGGTGAATGGACAATTGGAGCAGCTAAGTGATCGTTGGGAAATGTAATGTTAAATTTGTTTGTTTTTTTTTTGTTGTTGACAGCATGGTTAGAAGCAACATAGTGAGTCTATGATAAGGTACACATTATCAAAGCAAAGTAGATTTATATTGTTTTGTGAGGCAATGTTAAGCAATGTGTTACACAGTTTGTTGCACTGAAACAGTATGTGATCAGAAATGCCTTGGTTAAGAACTTGACTACAGAAAAGGTCAGTAAAAATAACTTCAGTGTTATGCATGATGAATTGATTTTCCGCCCCAGAACTATAGAGCTGCAATGTCGTCTTTCAATGTGCTTTCAATCCCCCAAGAATTGAGCAGAGAGTTAATTTAGCAGGGAGGGTTCTCAGTTCAAAGAAAATTGTTAATTATAGGCCCTTTTTTCATTGTGAAGGATAAGAAGCCTTAGAGGTTGCAATGGTGGCTGTTGTCCCAGGGCACAGCCAGGAAATCTGGTGAACTTTCAACAGGATGAACTTGAATAGGGAAAAGTGTAAGTATGAAATTAGCTGCGTATTCTTTTGTACCCTTTCCTCATTCCTCTCCAGGTGCCCCATGAATGCTACAGTACAGTGTTAGATGTAGCAGCATGTAGTGTAGCGGCTGACAAGCACACTGAAATGCCTATGAAAGCTTTCTTGCTCAAGCATATATCTTTGCTTCAAGCTGTCAGACCCCAAAAGAACTGATGCTGAGGCACTTGTGCTGTCAATCAGCACAGGAAAACATATGCTTTGGTTTGGTTTGGTCAACTTTTACTCAGAGGATACTTTTTCATTATATCAGAGTAAACTTTTTCTCTTTTAGGCACCTATTACCATATTTTTGTATTTGTTAAATTTCAGAATAACGAGAACATTTTATAGCAAACTTTTTGTATTACTTTCATCAGTCACAAATTACATATGCTTCCATAGTATTTGGTAGATTGGCCTTTAAACTGTTTCACTTTACTCCGATTTAATGTTCAACAGTAAAGAAAAAAGGTATATGTAAATATCTGGTTTAAACAGTGTGCTTCTCAATTGGGGAATCTTTACAAGGGTGAAATTTTTAAATCTTATAAATGTTGGCTTTTGATTATTAAATTGTTATCGTATCCATACTTGGAATGTCTTGTTTAAAAAATATATATATATTGGGAACTTTATCATCAATTGACCATTACACTGACATCTGGCTAAATTTGAAGCAGACGAATTTGATTTATTGAGACGTCTCCTCTCAACTAAGTTGGGAATAATGTTTATATGACACAGCAGGAAACTGCAGACCACACGCACACACACACACACACACACACACAAGCACAGGACCTCACACATGCACAAACTGACCCTCTGCCAAATGACCAGATGATCTTTAGCAAGGGTTTCACACTGCATAAAGACCTGGCATGACCACCATTCAAATGTTTTTCCTCTGAATCACACACAGACACACACACACAGGACTCATCATTACTGTTGGCTCAAAAACAAAAGTGAGTGGCATTAATAAACACTCTTGGCTTTTAGATGGTTTAGTCCAGTGCTCAGGCAATAAATTAACTCTGATGAAAAATAACTATGATGAGTTTTAGCTCATTGTTTTATCTGACATGATCTCCTTCCTCCCTCTACTCTAGCATACATGCTTCCAGTAGACAAAGGGTTTGAGATCAAGTCCAGCATAGCGCTGTGCTTGCTTTGACAGACAGCAGAGGTCAAGTGGACTCTAGAGTGAAGTAATCATGGAGACAAAGGAGCTCAGTTTAAGAATGACTGTGTTCTGAGTGATTCTCAGTGTAGTAATATTTGCTACAATTCAATACAAAATCATATTCTTTTTGCTTGGGACTTCAAAATGGACACCTTCTAATGACTATCAATCCAACCAGCAGAACTATGTAACTTAAATATACATTGTGCTCTTGGACAAGGTTATTCAAAACATTGCTACAGTAACCTCTGACTGTACTGCAAATACACTACTGTATGTGGAAGTATTTGTGTTAGCTTCCATCTTAACAACTTTCATCCTTTTGCCCGGGCTGCCATGATGTAATTATACTGGAATGTGTTCAGAAGACACTGAACCGTCCATTACAAGAAAATACTTGAGACAGCTTGAGATCCTGAACTAACTAAGCACTCGTATGTATACCAGTGTATATTCAGACAAATATTAAATTTGAATTATGGGTCTGATTACATGATTATTTACACATACAGTAAATCTGATCAGAAAGAGTTCACAGATCAAAAGCATATTTTTGAAAATTATTCATGCAGACTAACATTTACTAACAGACAATTTAGTTCAATAGTAAACACGAATTTTATCCGTCTAACTTTCTTTCGACTGAGATTTTGAATGGAAACTAGAGCAGGCCAGTGGTGTATATTTAAAACTCCTATGTAGATGTGCTGGCTTGTGCTCAGGGGATTTTTTTTTTTTTTGGGGGGGGGGCAGAGGGGAGGGGAGGAGGAGGAGTAACTGAGGCTATGTGCAAGTGAGCACAATGTCCATAAAGAGACATGACACCGAGTGTTCAGATAGTCACCAGGGAGTGTTTACAGAATGACCATATGTTGAGGAAGAAGGTTTGGCCTTCCTCTGCCTCTTCCCCTACCTCTACCCCTACCCCTGCCCCTGCCTCTATGTCTCGTCGTGCCACCCCAAGGACCCTGCTGGTTGTGCTTCCTTGTGCCAGCCTGGTCGTCTCTGTTCTGCGTCTGATCGTCCTGGTCCCAAGCGCCAGGAGGGGGACATTGTCCGCCGCTGCCACCACTCACCCTGCAGTTGCAGCCCCGCTGGTAGTGGGTGTTGATGCCCTTCCTCTGGGCCAGGGAGAGTCGCTCCCAACGCATGTTGAAGTTGCACAGGCCGGTGTAGACCTTGCCGTCAAAGACACGCCCTGGATGGAAGAGAGAGAACGAGAACAGGGTAGAAAAAGAAAGAAATAGATTGATACATAGATGGAGAAGAGAGAGAAAATACAGCCATTATGCATACTTCACAGTACATCAACATTTGCTCCTTATTAGTGTGCAGTGCTTGATGTGATTTTTAGTTCACATATTTCTCTCTGTTCATTTATGTGGCACCTTCTGCTGCAATTTATTGGCTGGTAAAATTTTATCATCCAAAACAAAAACTCCCTCCAACACTTTCTCAAGCTCCGTAGGGAGATGTGTACTCTTAAAAATGACATTGTGTGACTCTTTGTATGACTTACTGTTAGGCATTATTATGCCATCTATGGTAGGACGGCTGTGAGCTATATTAAAACAATCTCCTACTGTAAGAACCTATTAAACCAACTCTATTTTTGTACTCCGAAAGGTCTTTTAGCATCTATATTTGGGGTTCAGCTTTTGGCAGCTTACCACCAATGTGCAAGACCATAACCTCCACAACAGGTGCATAGACTATACCCACCGAACATCGTGTCTCTCGAAAAAAAAAGGCTGGGATGTCAAAGAAAAGATGTCACACATCACATCCCAAACCTCCTCCTTATTACACCCCCAAGATTATTTTAGGCCCCTTACAAAAAAAGGGATGAGAGAGATAGGGAGAGATCACAAGATGTATACTGAGTGAGTGAGTGCATGCTATGCTGTGCTGTGCTGTGCTCTGCAGTAACTCTTAGTGATCAACATGTGGCACTCACTGATGACAGGAAATCCAGAGAGCTGATCTCATGTATTTAAAACAGCGCTGTGTACAAGGGCACTCATGCCCAAGCAGTGCGGAGTGCAGCACTGCCAGTAATAGAACGTCACAAGAGGAGAGGGCCGGTCGGAAGCAAAGCGTGATGTGATGCCGGCAGCATGACTCAGGCTCTCCGCAATACAACAAAACAGCTCTTGTGCTGCCTGTTGCGTTGGCAAGACTTTGTGTGACTTTGTGTGTGTGTGTTTTTTCTCAAAACTGTGTTTTTTCAGTGCTGGCTGTGTGTTTTGAACTACACCGCCTGTGCTGGTTGCAGTTTGTGTGTGTGTGTGTATTTTAAGCTACACCCCCAGTGCTGACTGCAGCTGACTGCAGAAATACCCTTAACAATGCAAAGGTGAATTAATAATCCAAAGTTACATTCAGTTAATTAATAATCCAAAGTTACATTCAGTTAATTAATAATCCAAAGTTACATTCAGTCTAAAAGTGGAAAAGTGGGGTGCACTGGTTTCTTTTTGTTTTTGTGTTTTTTTTTGCCTGGGGATTGAGGACAAGCTAAGGAAAGCAGAAGAATGGAAAATAAATTTAAAAAGATTGCATATGCTTTTCCCAGTAGCAAGCAAAAGGTTATAAACAGAAGGAAAGTTTGTGTCACAGGGAGTGGTTGAAGCAGTTCCCCAGGGGTCTCAGATTTAAACCAAACAAACTCACGCTGCCGTTGGCAACTGGGCCTTTGTGGTCTGAGACACACTGCCGAGAGAGAGAGAGAGAGAGAATCAGAGTGAGAGCAAAAGAAAAAGAAAGACTAAGGGAATGAGGGCAGAGAGAGTGTGAGAGGAAAGTGAGAAGAGGGAAAAAAAGATGAGGAAATCCCTGAGGCATCCATTTCCCAAGGGGCCAATGGGCACTGTCATTCAAGAATTGAACTTCACAGCCAGCCATCTTTGTTCCCAAAGTATGCATAGCAACCTCAGCTACCCTGTGGGACACTGAATTTGTTATTTCGGTCCCAGTCTTGTCGTTATCTCAGTCAATGTTTCCTCCCCAAGGATGCAGAGCCTTGAGAAAGGTTTAATGATTGGTCGATGTCTTTGGTCTCACCCCCCTCCAGGCCCCTTTCCATCCCTGTTCTGTGTACGCCTCATTGACGTCAATGCAATTATAATTTTTGATTAATGATGATAGGTTCAAGAGTCTAGAGGCCACTCTGCTGTCCAGATGGAGAACAGGGCCTACTGGTTCAGGCTTCAGGCTTGTAACCGAGGAGTTGCCGGTTCGAAAACCCCCAACCAGTGGACCATGGCTGAAGTGCCCTTGAGCAAGGCACCTAACCCCTCCCTGGGCTCCACTATAGCTGGCAGCCAACTGCTCCGGGTTAGTGTGTACTTCACTTCACTGTCTGCTGTGTGTGTTTCACTAATTCATGATTGGGTTAAATGCAGAGGCCAATTTTGATCCTCACAGGATCAAAGGAGTATAGATTATTATTTCCTCTTCTTCAGCTTATTATTATTATTATTATTATTCAAGAAATAAAAATATTAAGTTTATTTGCATGGAGGGACTGGCAAAATGTTACTTGTCCCTCTTAAGCTCTAGGCCCTTGACTACAGATTGAGAGTTCATAATTCTGCTGCCTTTATGTGGTTTTGGGGTATATTCAGTTAATGAAGAGTTGAACTGTGTGTTTAGTGAGGTGTGCAGAGCAATGACAAATTGACCAGTGGTTGAGAGCACAATTCACAACAGCTGCATCTTCTTAAGCACAAGTCCTGAGGCTTGGACTTACCTGTGATCAGGTATTGGTATTTGTTGATGTCGAACTTTATGCCGCAGAGGCTCTCTGAGGCATCGGTGTAGATGTGCTGGACGTGCTGTATTTTTTCAAAGCCTTTGTACATCTGTCACAGAAAAAGAAAAAACACAAAGCATGATATTTTGGTTTAGAGTGGAGTCACAATTGTTATTGGTTATGTCTTGAGTCCAAAGTTACCAAAAATATCTGAGAACAAAATGCTATGCTTTTTAATCCACAAAAAACTTCAGTGTAGCATTAGAATTTTTTAACCCTCATTTACAAAAACAAACAAACATATTTGTACTGCATTAACTGCCAAAGCATTCCATTCCAAGTCCTGTTTGTTTTTCTCCTCAACATTTTTTCCTATTGTTGTCAGGCAGGACAAACACACATTTCTGCTGGACCAAATAAGTGTTTTGTCCTGGGACTCATAGAGTCTTTTCTGTCTCTTGTCCCTCTGATTTGATTTACTTGCCCTGTGACAACAGGAAATCCCTGTTTAGACATGACATTCCCAGAAAATGGTTACTGACTACAGTACTTAGCCACTTGGAACAAAGAAATTTATGGGAAGAAAGGGAAAAAAGTAGTCTTTTACATAACCTCTCTTTTGTCCAGTTTTTCTGGCTGTGACACCAACTCTGGGTGTCTGGAATGAAATTGAGACTATCTGATGACCATTTCTAATATGCCAGACCCATCACCTCACAAAAGCATTACAGTAAAAATAACAGGTGGAAGTAAAAGACTCAATCCCCCATAACGCACCACAGCAAATTCTTATAGCTGTGTGCTGTGAAGCAAACAGATGAAAACTCCATAGAAGTCAAGGTCTAGTTATTTGGGCTATTGAAGTTTGTGCATGAAAATTCAAGTTTCACTCTAGACGGAAACAGATAATGAAACATAAAAAGCTGCCAAACTACTTCCAAATTTCCAGGTGAGAATATAAAACTTAACTCAAACAAACCGGGCTACCTTACACAATCCATGGTTTGTGTACAGGTCTGTGGTTTGGCTTGGGGGAGTGTGAATGTATGTGTGTGTGTGTGTGTGTGTGTATGTGTGTGTGAGAGAGAATTTCTGCTCTGTGCAGCTGTCTTGGCTAGGTTTGTGTATATTCTCCGGGCCAGTCATGCACTTTGCACTATGAGAAAAATTACATAAGTCACTGGGAGAAAAAGAGGGGACCCTCTATTCATCTCATTGTTATAATTGAACAGCCCTCAGGCAACATCATGCACCACTGCATGTACCAACATATCAGCACTGTCATTGAACAACAATACAACCATTTATTGATTGTCCATATGTACCATAAGTCTATTAGTAGCGTGTATATAGGTGGTTTTATGTTGTATTTGTGCATGCTCTTAGTAGGCTTGCATTATGGTGGTGTCAGAGTTGTGACATTGTTGCTATGTAAGAAGGGTCTGTGTGTGTGTGTGTGTGTGAGAGAGAGAGAGAGAGAGAGAGAGAGAGAAAGAATGCCTGCATTTGTGTTTTGAGTTGTCACTATGGCAAGCTGACATACTATGTCATGTGTACTGTATGGTCAGACTGTGTGTTTGCTACCAATGGTTTGTACTTGACCTTGTAGTTGTGATTGTCCTCATAACAGGCATCATTTGAAAGTACTCAGTGTACCATCTGTGCTTTTAACAGCAACTATTTTGGGTCTCTTGTGGTTACTTTGTGAAAGGATGTGTTGTGTGTGATGTTACGTGATTATGTGTGTATTTTGGCTAGCCTCTCCTCACCTTCGTCTGTTTAATGGTGTATCTTATGGTGCCATATGGGCTATCCTTCAACAGCTTTTTGCCGACAACCTTGGCGCGGATCACTGTGAAACAGACAGGCACACAGATAGACACACACACACACACACAAAGGGAGAGAGAGGAGAGAGAGACCAACATGAGTTTTAGACGCTGCCAAAAATATAAACTCAAAGTCAAAATTGTCATTAAAAGATCACCATCACAGCATGCCTCATTACTTGTGGGGAGGGCGGCTAGTGTTGTCATTAGTTCTTATCAAGCTAATTAACCGCTCAGTTCATGACGTCATAAGGCACACTAAAAGGCTCTGATCGCAACAGTTTGCTCTAGATCTGCAAGTTAGCTTCTATGTAACTTACCTTATAGAATTTACTGTATATACAGTACCCAGCATAAATGGGTACCCCACCTTTTAAAAGTAACATTTTAAACAATATGTCCATGAAAACAAAAAATGTTTCCAAAAATTTTGCAGACTATGTTTAATATCACATCTGCATAACATACAACGTTTAATAATATGACTTAGATTACATATTTTTCAGTTTTACTCAAATTATGGGGGAGCAAAAATGAGTACACCCCCAACAAAACTACTGTATCTAGTATTTTGTATGGCTCTCCATTATTTTAATTAAGTCTTCTGGGCATGGAATGAACAAGTTGGCAATATTTTGCAACATCAATCTTTTTCCATTCTTTAATAATGACCTGTTTTAGAAATCCCCATAGGTGTTAGATTGGGTTCAGATCAGGTGACATGCTTGGCCACTGAATCACTCACCCTGTTCCTCTTCAGAAAGCCAACAGTGGCCTTAGATGTGTGTTTAGGATCATTGTCATGTTGGAAAAGTGCACCATGACCAAGTGCACAGAGTGATGGTAGCATTTTCTTTTTCAGTACAGAGCAATACATTTCTGAATTCATGATGCCATCAATGAAATGTAGCTCCCCAACACCAGCAGCACTCATGCAGCCCCACATAAGGACATTGCCACCACCATGCTTCACTGTAGGCACAGTGCATTTTTCTTTGTATTCCTCACCTTTGTGACGCCATACAGTTTTGAAGCCATCAGTTCCAAAAACATTCATTTTGGTCTCATCACTCCACAATACAGAGTCCCAGTAGCCTTCATCTTTGTCAGCATAGGCCCTGACAAACTCTAGGCGGGCTTTTTTATGCCTGGGCTTTAGGAGAGGCTTCTTTTGTGGACGGCATCCATGCATGCCATTCCTCTGCAGTGTACAGTGTATTGTGTCACGGGAAACAGTCACCCCCGTTTGGCTTTCTACTTCTTTAGCTAACTGTAGTGAACTTGTGTGCCGATTGTCTTCAACCCTTCTCATCAGAAGACGTTCCTATCGAGGTGTTAACTTCTGTGGACAACCAGGACGTCTCTGTGATATGGTCGCAGTTCCATTTTTTTAAAATCTTTGTACCACTTTTGCTACAGTATTCTGACTAATAAGTAAAGCTTGGCTGATCTACTTGTAGCCTTTACCTTTCTGGTGTAAGGAAATAATTTCCTTTCTCAGGTCTTGTGCCATTTCTCTTCCATGTGGTGCCATTGCTGACAGCAGGAAATGGGTACCACCCTTTTATAGTCAACTATCTGCTGGACTAATTGAATAATTACACTCACCTGTGGTTGAATTCTTGGTAAATCAGACATTTGTAGTCTAAAATCTTGCCCTGAGATTTTCAGTGGGGTGTACTCATTTTTGCTCCCCCCCAATTTGAGTAAAACTGAAAAATATATTATTACCCAAACTTTTGTGTTGTATGTTATGCAGATGTGATATTAAAGTTAGTCTGCGAAAATTTTTTAAAAATATTTTTTTGTTTTCATGGCCATATTGTTTAGAATGTGACTTTTCAAAGGGGGTCTACTCATTTATGCGGAGCACTGTATATATCTATATATGTATATATGTAATTACCCTTACATGAAACTATAGAATTACTGAGGAAAAGTAATCATCTTTGGAAGTACTAAATGCATTTACCTCATCATGAACAATATGGCATGCATTTAACCCAATAGCATTTTGAATCCATTTGAATCCAATGCATTAGAATCAGGATTAAGCACACTCAAATACTCAGTGTAACGAGGCTCAGTATATAGCCATGTATTTTTAATCAGTTGTAAGAGGATTGAATTAGACCATTATCCTGTCCATAGGTTTATAGTTAGTCAGGCCTATGGGATACTGGGGGTGTGAGAGGGTTTGCAGGGTCGGGGGCTGGCATGCAATTGACATCCCCTCTCTAAAGCACTTATGTAATCAAAAGAGCAGTTCAACCAAGAAAAGGTGAGCCAAGAACGTACTGGGCAAGCTGGGCAACTTCATGGAGCCTCTCTTTGAGAATGTTTCTTACTCAGGCCTTCTAGTCAGCGTGAGACTTGAATGGGTTGATTTATTTTTGTTGGTAGCACTTCACTTAACTCTGTATTTATTAAGCATTATGAACGCATTCATAAAAGGTTACGGAATAGCCATAATGTCTTTTTTTAAACAGCATTTTGCGCTCGACGGAGGTTAATGAATGAGTCTGCACGATATCTATATTTTACTGTTCTCCAATGTCCGCTACACTCTTATTATAGACACCGACAGTCGCAGGTGTTTCCTTTCCAACACAAAGCTGGACTGGAAAGCGCAGTTGAGTCCCATCACATCTGGGTTCCTTCCGCTGGGAATGGGATGGGATGAAACATTCAGGTTCAAGTTAAGGTTCAAGAGACTTCACTGCCACTAGCCTAAGTACCAATCGCAAGCACATTGGAATTCTTGTCTGCAAAGTCTTTCCAAAAAGGAGAAAAGAGCTATGGGGAAGTTTGGCACAAAGCTTTCCATTCTCACTATGCAACCCAGCCAGTCAGGGGAGGGGGGATAGGTGTAAGGGTTCATTTGCACCACTGAATAGCTGTTATGTTGTCTCCTTACACCTGCATCTATTCCTGGTATAACATGTTGTATCTCACTATAGATCTCCCGACGTGGTGTGAAATTCACCTGCTCCCTCTCAGGTCTACTGTTTGTGACAGACATAACTATGGTCTGGGTTGTTTGTTATCTTTTCCATCGGAATTCCCTTCCCCTCTTCTCTACTTGCCTGCATTCCTGAATGAGCAAAAAAAAAAAAAAAAAAAAAACTACGAGGGGGAAAAAAAATGTTTAAAAAAGTATAGCATTCCTTTCTACCACACAGAACAGAAGGTTCTAGCATCTTCTTCACTGTCTCTGACAGTTCTATTTTAAGGGGCCAAACACACAGGCATTTAGAGAGGAAGGGAGGTGATCATAACTCAGACAGGAAAGACACCAGAGCTAAAAGTGTTTTGAAACCAAGTGAAAAGAAATACCTCTGAGAACTTGAATGGAGATCTTCAAGGATGGAGCTTTTAATCCAGCACTAGACTTAATCCATGCCAGTTTGTGTCTAGTTGAATTAAGTGTTTTACGACTCTCCCCCCATTTTTTCCGATTGTACTGTATATAGTTCTACTGACAGACTTTCAAACTTTATGAAATTGTGCATATGTATGTATGGATTAATTCTAGTACCAAATTAAAAGACAACTGAATAAACAGAAAATTTTAGTCTTGTCCAAGTAGCAATCTCCCAGTTTCCGCGTCATCTACATGAAAGGCCTTGGTTTTCCCTAAAGTTTGTTCTGACACCAGCCTAGAGGTCACATGTCGAGAAAGTGTGACATCTGTCACAGGGGCCACCCTGTAACATGCAGTGGGGTGAAAGGTCAAAGCGTTGGCTGTGGAAAAAGACCAGCTCATTGGTCCCCACTTGAGTCATGGGGCTCCCTCGGGCTCGAGACTGCACCCTCACGCTCTAAATGGGAGGTGCTGTTGTCATCAGTCCATGGGAATGTGCTACGAGATGCAGATGCTTGCAGTCGTATGGATTTGTGTAAGTCCCGCCCCGTGACCTCTTGAATCTCTTCCAGGGTCGGGACAGGGGAAAATCTCCCTGCTTCACTCCTGTCTTCACAGACTCTGTTTAACATTTACTTGTGACCACAAAAGTCCTCCCAAAGGCATGCTCTCTTCCTTCCAACCTCTCCTCCTTTCTCTGGTACTACAGTTTACTCTGATTTTTTTCTTTCTTTCTGAACCCTTCAATGTTTATGTAACCTCATTCCAAAGCGCCCCTACATATGATCGAGCACCTGACCTGCTGGGCATTCTTCAAACCACTAACGAGCACGCCAGCTCTTGCATTGCTTACACAAATTGCTAAATATAAGCACTCTCTCACGACCACCACCACCCAAAAGCACCAGGAGAACCCCCTTGAGCATGAAGCTCAGCACTGGCAATGGCAAAACATGCATATTCATGGGTTGCCTTGCCGCAGAATACTGTAATGTGAGTGATGTTCAGGCTCTGTGGGTGCATTAAGACTGTGTGAGTATGGAGAGAGCCTTAAGACACAAGAAAGGATCAATTAAGACGAAATGCATAATACTTCATTTTGATGAGAGTCTCATCTCTTTCTGAATTGTGAAGAGAAGAGAGTTCAGTTGCAAATGCCTGCACAGGTGTAATTTGGAACTCTTTAAGAGTTCTGCACTTTACTTTGGGTGGCTACTTCATAATGCTCCTCAAGCTGTACAGGAATGTTTTTTTCACCCCAACAAAAATGACCAATTTGAAGAGGGTGAGAAGTGACATATGCAAAATATAGGCCTTTCAGCACAGGCTTAACAGCAGAGATTCTTTCCTTTATATAAACAGTGCCAAAGAATTTATTTATGTGGAGTTTATTGTAGCTCACCTACTCTCTCTCTGTGTGTGTGTGTGTGTGTTTTAACACATAAGATGGGAGCAGGGAGCAGCAGGGAGTGAGGGAGAGAGTGAGGCTGCCATTTCCGATGGGGTGGACACTTGCTTGAAGAACTGGCTTAATCCATTCACTGAAACGTTATTCCCCCATCTTGAAAAAGACAGCACTGTGTGCTTACACTTCAGCTGAGACTCCCTGTGTGCAACCGCAAAAGATAAAAGACTCCAGTGTCCATTCCGCTAAGCCCCGACAGAACAGACATGAGCATTAGCATGATCAAAGCCAAGGCCATGTGGTCGCGAGCACGCCATGAGACCTGACACTAGATACGCCCCTCACTCACAACGAATAGATGTCAAACTTGCAGGGAATCTCGCGCCTTTTGACCTGTTGACCTATTTTAAGACGAAGCCACACATAATGAAGCTGGTTTTGGCAGGGCCCTACCAGGGTAACAGTCGCAGAATCACTAAAAACCACCACTCACACCACTGGTGGTCAGGATGAGGAAACATGAATTATGTAAATGGCCCCACAAATGACCTCTGACCTTGATCACTGTTGTGCCGTGTGAAACAAACCTGTTTACATATTGAAATATCCTGCGCCCTCTCGACACAAGTAAACAATTGCAAACAGCAGTAATCCCCTCACCACTTGGTCCCAGACTGAGACAGATCCTCCTGGTACAGCGCAAGGAATGGGCTTCTTACCAACCTCAAAGCCCCTCTCTCTCTCTCTCTCTCTCCAGGGGCTTTTTTTTTTTTGGCGGGGATATAACAAGTTGGTGGTGGTAGAGGTGGTGGTGTGTGTGTGTGTGTGTGTGTGTGTGTGT
Source organism: Tenualosa thibaudeaui (assembly GCA_027481765.1). Classification (NCBI taxonomy): domain Eukaryota; kingdom Metazoa; phylum Chordata; class Actinopteri; order Clupeiformes; family Clupeidae; genus Tenualosa; species Tenualosa thibaudeaui. The sequence continues at coordinate 9,567,515 of JAIFZK010000022.1, forward strand.
GTGGAGGATGGGGTGGGGGGCTAGAATTTGGGGTGGAACGCTAATCTGTTGCATGAAAGCTCTTTAGTAAAGTGAGCCCTGCCTTGCTCTTGCTCAGAGTGAATAGGCTGTTTTGAGTTGCAAAGTAAATTGCAGCCAAGTAGACCTATGCACTACAGAATCAGCACATTAATTTGTGCCTGGGACAGAGGCCTGCAGCAGGAATATTGGCAGGAAACTGTTCAACGTCATCTGGAAATGCGATGAGAGGGATTACTTGAGGAAAGCACATATCTAGGTAGACTTGCACCCGCATAAAAAAGGGCCCTTGTATTTTTACTTCTGGAGTGCTAACCCAGTAATGGTGAAACCAGTGAGAGAGAAAGCCAGACAAATGGACAGCTTGACATTTCTCTTGCAGGCCCGTCCCTGTTAAGTACTGTGGCCCACCAAGGGTAACATGTGGAAAACACATCCATGATTTACCATCCCTGCTTCAATGGAGCCAATAACAGAGCAGTGATCTTAATGGCTGAAAGGTTACACGCTGCTGTTTTACATGTGAAGTGCAAACACCTAAATCTCTCAACAAGTGTGCCAGTTAGACAACAGACAAATGTTCAAAACAGGAGGCAGAATGCTGACAGTATGAATATTCTAGTGTCAAGCTAAACAGTTCCACGTATCAATAACTCACTTCAAATAAATCACTTGAATGAGGAGTTTACCTCAACATGCATTCCTCAGCAAGAATTCCTGTGCACCAGAAACTGCCTCCCTGATGTTATGATACATTTGAAATGTTGTCACCATGCACATTATAGCTGTAATCAAATATAACAAGCAGTTATGGTGACCAAAATTGGTGCAGGCTATTCCTGTTCTGTTTTTACTCTCTATTTATCAGGCTAAAGCTGGTGTATATTGTACGTGGGCCACAAATTAAGCACATGAGTTCTTTAAACAAGTTCATAAAAGGAAAGCAGCAATCACTTATTTTTACTCAGATCTTTTGGATCTGTATCTTTTCCAAATTTCAGGCTGAAGTTGTTTTGGCACGTTTGCAGCTATGTACTTCATGTTTGCGTACGTGAGGATACAAATCTTTCACATCAGCTCTTTCCAAGGAAGGAATAAAAAAACATTGTTCTGCGGTGACCTAGGAAACAATACCCACTTCAGTACAGCCCTTAAAAACCTGGAGCATGCATGACCATACAGTACAAACTCAGATTCCCACTTTCGCACACAGGTGGCGACAGAGTGATTTAGCACTTGGCATGAGTTGAATAATTCCTCCTCCAACTCACTCTAACCAGCATCACTCTACAACAGTAAGGCAAAACAAGTATCTAAAGGTATACACACATTCCAATATCTTACGCTTTTCAAACAATCTTCAGATAATCTTGATTTATGATCGCCTTATGATGTGGCTCTATGCTAATGCAATATGCATCACACATTATTTTGTCCTCCATCAACAGCCAGCATTCAACAAACACAGGCATCATATAAAACGTATCCTTCTTTAAGCTTAACATTAATCTAAGTACTCAAGTCATTCATAAAATGTCCTATTATTAGAGATTGCCTAATCAAGTAAAAAATAATTCAAAATGTACATTTTAAAGTCACTACACATATTCTTCACGTAACTAAAAAAAAGGAGAGAGAGAGAACCCAGAGACCTTCGGCAGCGGTTCTCTCACGGTTCACTGGCCAGAGTTAAGGCTCACTTGCTGAGAGGGAGCAAAGAAATCATACTAGTGACATTATCTCCTCCACCGCTCCCTCTCTATGTGCCTGTCCCTTGAGAGGTGCAGACCTGGTCTCCCAGTTGTTGCAGTTTTTTTTTTTTTGTAAGTAGTAAATCACCACACACATATGACCAGGCTAATGATTGAGAGCCCAGCTAATTGTTGTAAGACCTCTGGCATTCCTATCTTTCCCAACCAGTGGTAACAAACTCCCAGATGCTGACTCAAGCTCATTCTAACTGTTAGATGTACGTCACTTGCCCCCACCAGTGGCAGCAATTAGTGTGGCTGGCATGCACGCAGGCAGGCAGCGGTGATGTGGTGAGAGCGCACCGGAGATCACCAGGGACGGGTGAGTGGACGCAGAGCTGCCCAAAGCGACAGCGTGACTTGCTCCACACAATGCCAGCTTCTCTCTTTTTTTCTCCTTCTTTTCCTCTACTTTATTCCGGTGGCAACCCGGGCTTTCACCTCAGTGAATTGCCACTGACCTCTTTTCATGACTGGTGACTTATTTTCCCCCAAGCACCTATGGCTCTTTAGCCACCAAAAAAAGGATCCTGTGGCCCCTGCAAACATTTTTTTTTCTGTGGTGTTTAGGGTTGCAAGTAGAAGGTGGAAACAGTATAGTCATGCCTTTCACAAATAGCAGGCATGGCTGAGCTCTATATTAGTAGGACCTCTGTTGGCCCTCAGCAAATGAAATTTTCTTAAAAGACTTTATTATAAGGAGGTGCCCCACATGACCACACAACCATAGCCCGTCATTCTGAGGCGCAATGAAGACGACGATAATTAGAGAGAGAGGGGACTTGAGGAGTTGCGGGGTCCTCCTCACAAAGCTACCCTTCTCCATCGCCCGGGCAGAGAGTGAAAATATGCCTGGAATCACGCTGGAGAATACCAAAGTACTTACATAAATAAGCAGGCCTTAGCCTGTCCGCACATTTCCCACTTGTCCTTATCAAACGCTTATGTGCTGTGAATGGGCCACCTGAGCAAAGCAAATACATGGACTACTCTGTCACAGACAGGCTTTGTAGTAGATAGACTAAGAAGTGTAGAGAGATCATTTGACACTACGTGTGGGGACGAGTCTAAATGCGAACTGCCATTTTAAGCATGGTCTAACAATAAAAATGACGCTTACAAAAATATCCACGTTTGATGAGTGGTCGGGATGTTTTTTTTTTCATCAGGCTATGTGAGGAGGCGGTGAACCAGAGTGCTGCTGAGAGGATTGCTCAAAGTCAGCTAAACTGTTTTAAAAGCAGCGCTCTAGGTTCAGTTCTGACCTATATACCCAGCGTTTGCGTTGAAGCTGCGCTAAGAGCCAGAAGTAGGCGATGGGAGTTGGGGTTCCACACCAGAATTTTCGCATCCACACATGGGTGCAATATTCGAGAGCCAGTAAAATACTTGGCCGGCTACCGTTCGCCTGTCTCTGTTTTACTGCTCAGCAAGTGGTCATTTGCCTCAAAAAACATTATGCTCGCTGGGACCTGTTACCATGGCTACTGCTTAACCCCTTCTTCCTCTTGGGAGAGAGAGGGGGGACAGAAGTTAACCGGGCGAGTACTGCAGTGACGCACTTATTCAGAACCCCCTTCATAACACAAAATTTTGTCTTCTCTACATGCAGGCATAATTGATAAAGCATGACAATGCGCATTGTATCTGGGCAGCATCAACTTAATTCAAATTTATACACGGAAGCATAGAAACTGCTGAAAGTAGAGTAATACTCGGATCTTCCTTGTGAAGGGGTCCAGAATTATTTGATCATCGTTATCTTAATTATCATGCAAGTTAAACGGCAAGATAAGCATATTTATTGACAACCGATATGCCATGTGTCATTGGTTTTTATAGCCTATCCTGATAATGACAGAGCCTAAGATTGCCAGTAGACACAGGTGAAAAGACAACTTGCATTCCTCCGAGAAAAGTGAGTATCTTACCTATATCAGAGTTGCAGTACGCCTCTTGTGGGTGTGATGGTGCGCACGAGCAAGCCTCTGTCAACTGGTTGATCTGTAGACTGGTGAGGACGAGGAGAAGATTGAACAGCTGATGGTATATGGACTTCATGATTGCACTACACGTGGCAAAACTTCCTCAGATTAAAGGTAAAGTTTCTGGTCGGCGTCGGATCCTTCGCGTAGTTGCTTTATGTCCCTCTTAGGCGGGATTCTCTATTCAAGCTTGGGCTGTCACTGGCTGACTGTGCTGTAGTGCGCGAGTCACAAATTACATATAGTGCGCGAGGAGCGAACGCCACCCACAATCTCGAGAGATTAGACGCGCGCCGGCCAATCACGGCGCGATGATGCCATTTAAAATAACAGAGCTATGACATAGTGGAATTGACCTCACAGTCTCGGACTGTTTTTTGTAAAACATTTTTTTTTTCTAAGTTTAGTTTTATCAGTGCTGTTAGACTCTGTGAGAGACTAAACGGATGGAAATTGCTGGCTGAATGGAAAGCTACATAATGTCGATGCCGCGTGTGCGTAATTCTAGCCATGCCTGGAGGTGTCTCAGCTGTACTGCAATGCATTCATACATTTCTGTCAATCAGCTGGGTAATGGCATTTCTAATTTGGCGCTTATTATTTCATAAACAAATAAAGGATATATATTTTTTAAATAAATAAATTTTTAACTTTTAACATTGTGTTAGAGAGTGGGTGCACCAAACTGGCAGGTGTCGAAAATTAAGGCTCTTATAAATTCTAAAAAACGAAGATTAAGACGAATACACCCCCTGATAACTATATTTACAGTATGGCATAAAACATTTTTGTCAAATTGAATACATTCCATCAGCAGCAAGGTCCAATACAGAAGCGAGTACTGTGAGCATTTCCATGGTGATATCATATGAGTAATCACTTCCTCCATAGCAATAATAATAGTTTCCATGAATTTTCAGTTCTATGCCAGATGTTGTGTGCTGCTACACATAAGTCATGTCCTTTGATCTGCAGACTCATTGTTTCAAATGTTCTTTAGATCAGCGTTACTTCATGTTATTCTCTCCCTCTGTCTGAATTCATCAACTGGGTGTGTCTTTATAAATTACTCTGTGATTAAGGCATGTTCTATCCAGAAACCTCTCCTGTTCTTTCTCATGTGACCAAGCAAAACCTGATGGCATTTAATGAAAACTGGATCCTTAGGCGATTTCACTGAGCAAAGTAGTCTCTTGGGAACAACCCAATCTGATCAGTGCTATTAGACTCCAAAGTGTTGAATTAGTCAAATGGATTTTAATCTGAATTTCACTCTCCCCTTCATTAGCTTTCTATTTCACTCCCTCTTTTTCTCTCACTCTCTCTTATGTAAACTTTTAAGTACGGCTGAGAAGATATTTCACAGGCCGCGATCTTTGTATATTCAGGAACGCTCTGAGACTGTTGAGGATTGTGTAATAAAGAGGAAATAATCTACTGCTGCTAAAGTGTGACCCCTCCTGCTAGTTAATTAACAGTTAATTTGCTCAGAAATGTCTCAGCCTTGGCTAATGTTTTACGTATAGCCTGCCACCGGGAGCAATTTGGGGTTCAGTGTCTTGCTGCAACCCTCCGGCTGCTGAACGGCACCTCTACCACCTGCGCCCCAGTGTCACCCCTAACCCTAAGATCCAAGCCCTCAAAGAGGACATGAATCAGCCAATCACAAATTTGATTTATACAAATTAAGTCTTTGAGGGTCCAGGGTTTAGGGCTGAGGGGAGACATTGAGATCCAACCATTGTGCCTCAAATTGTCCTCCTTCAGCAGGTAATTACCCTAAATGCATCTTTTCTATGTGAAATCATAGGCTGCATACTATGTCTGCCTGTGCCAGTGAGGTTGAAGGTCTGATTGTCCTATTGTGTTCACTCGATTAAAGCTGAATGTGTTACGGACTGGAATCATTGACCACGGATACCAGTGTTGTTCTTTTTTTCCTGTGCACTTTAAGGAATAGCAGGGCACACCTTTTCCGAACAAAGAAAAACAGGATGTTAATGGCCAGAATTGGAATTTGTTATTCTTTTGTGTGTAAGTCTGATGGAGGTTTTGACGTTCCATATTGACGTCAGCTTGATCAGACTGAAAAAGAGAATGTGAATAGAAAAGTGAAAAGGAAATAAAAAAAGCACACACACACAGATTTACACATGGACATGGTCCCACACATAAAACCCCAGGCCCTCTCTGAAAATGACATCTGCAAAATAGGCCATCTAGGAGAAAAATCAGAGCAGTAATGCGTTGCGTTTCATTTTAGGAGAGAAAAGCGCTGCCTATTATTTCATGGCTAGCAGAGTAAAGCAGGCTTGCTGTTGCCCATTCCCTGGGGATGGTGAGCCCGGCATTGTGTTCTGGAGGTGTTTAAAGTGTGCATGGTTCTGTAATGACAAAAGGGAGTCGGGTGGAATGATTCAGAGGAAATGCTTCTCGTCTGCCTCACAACCTGTTAAATGGAAAGTGGACGAGGGGGTAGCAGACTGGTGAATCTGCTGTAGAGTGAGGAGGAGGTTGGAGTCACTAAAAAAATGTTTGTAATTTCAAGGGGGAAGGAAGGTGCTTGGGTTTGCTTGAGTGAAATCCTCCTTTCCAATGCAAACACATGTACGCGCACAAACACATGCACACACACACACAAGACGAAAACAAAAACAGGAAGTCAAACTCAACCCAAAATAGGAATTTTAAGAAGGCAAAGGTAATTCAGATGGCTCAGATGCAAATATGATAATATGGTGCAAAATACAATCAAATAATGCAATGGCGAATAAAGTGATTTAGTTGGGGTAGTCATTAAAGGTTTTTAATACTTTCAGAGAAATCCTTTTGACATGCTTTCCACTTAATGGCACTGTTCATTGGATCTTTCACTACAGCTGTGAGAGAAAGAGAGGGAACATGGTTGTCTGACATCCTGTCTGACATGGAAGATGTGTCTTGAGGTACTCAAACATAGCTCATGCATACATTTACCAAGAGACCATGGGGAAGATATGAGAGCCTTCATTTGACCTGTAATGAGTCATTTTACCATAAAACTATCTGAAATGCTGGGAACCTAAATTCTTGCATAGTGTAACCTTTAATTATAGACTATTTGGTAGCAATGTGTGTCCTGTGAAGTTCTAGCAACACCACTGGTGAAGGTCTGGTGATTAAAAATATATTCAAAAGCCAAAATGTGCAGCCATGTTGAGCCGCCAGGGTGCTAAAGCAGGAAGGACAAGGTTAGAAAGTTGTGTAAAATGTTAACACACAGTTAAAGATTTTATCATTCAGATTGTGCAAGTTTGTCTTGGTTTGTCTGTATTTAAAATGTTTGCCATCTCTCCCCATTCTCCTCTCAGTAGCTCATTCATGTCTGCTATTATGGCAGAGTAGCAGCTGTAATGTAGCTGGCAGAAGCTTGAATCCTGTGACCCTGGACAAGCCCTGTCACCAAATAGTGTTTGGGTCACCACGGAAACAGACTCATCCCCAGACCTAGTGTCTGCCTCATCATGCTTGCTCACTGTTTTAAACGCTGCAGTGTGACAAATGAAGAACTTAGAGGCTGAGAGACGTCAGTGTTTCCTCAAATGTTCAGCATGGTGAATTAACAGACACTTCATTCAGAAGACATCACACACATGCATGCACACACATACACATGCACTTACACACACACACACAAACGGAATGCACACAGAGAGACACCAATACACACACAAGATGAAAAAAGATCCTATTAAGTAGTGAACATCCTTGACTGAACGAATCAGAGACACTGAGTATATATATATATATATATATATATATATATACTCTTTTGATCCCATGAGGGAAATTTGCATTTATCCCAATCGTGAATTTGTGAAATATACAGTGTGTGTGTGTGTGTGTATTTTTGTGTTCTCATACTGCCAGTATTGCCAGCCAGCTCAGTTATTGTAGCACTGTAGCTTGTATCCTCACTGTTTAAACTGATAATATCATAGAAGAGATGGAGCTACCATACACTAGAATAAAAACTTTGGAGAAATTGCAGTATGCAATATAGTTCACGGTCACTTTTATGGCTTTTATCCTTTCTGCATGTTTGGATTCTCGTAATCATTCACATAATCACACATTCATATAAGGCCAGCTGAGAGGCACGTAGATTCCTGTTCCCAGAATAGTCGTTAGTTAGGCCTCAGACCAAAGCCAAATATGCACTACTGTAGTGTAAAAACCGGTTGTTCTAAATGGGTCTCAATCTCCCACCACTGCGTGACGAGGTGGAGAGACGGAAGTACTTCTGTCTCCGATCTCCGAAAGCTCACATGTCCCTCACGTCCACCCATTTAGCATGTGGTCAGAAAGACCCCAAATTAGTGTGTGGCCACAACTCCCCATGGACAATGACTAGCAGCCTAACCTCGTGCATAGTGGGCTCCCTGACGGAATGGAAATGCTATATATTGGTATCTCCGCATTCCAATGAGATTTATTTCTTTCTTTTATTTTTGTGGCATTTTTGTATGGTTAGGGTTTTTGGAGTGATGACTCTTTGCTGACTCTACCCAAAAACTTCAGACGAAGATATGCCCACGTGTTTTGTTGACCCCCGGATTCTCCCATATATGAAAATCCGTAATGAGATCACTGTGAGAATGTGACATTGTAACTGCATTTCTGTACGTTTGTGTTTTCAGTTAAGCCATTAAAACTCACACAATCAAAATATATTACACCCTAAAAAACAGAAGTCCAGAATACCAAAAGAAAGCTAAAGCACTTAGTCTTAGTAATTTATATTTAAGCATAGATGTAGACAAACCATAGAGTTTGGACCAGTGAACTTATAGAACCCTGTAAATGCTAGCTTTTCACCTTATTGAACCAAATTTTGCTATATAGTGTTGTCATTTCAAATACGTAACGGAAATGTGAAATCAGTATGGTCGAGTGTGTATTAGGATACTTAATTTCCCAGGAGAGAATATTTCCCTCTTCCCTTATTTTACAGTATGACTTTAAGCAGTAAAGGTATTAGCAATAAATTCAGTTTTATGTGGGAGTAAAGCCTCACTTTTGAGAGTAAAGGGCTGCAACTTTCCAGGAAAAAGAGAATATGTATGGTATGTGTGTGTGTGGGTGCGCATGTCTAAGTATGTAAGCATGCATGTGTGTGTGTGTGGGTGTGTGGGTGGGTGTGCATGTCTAAGTATGTAAGCATGCATATATGTGTGTGAATGTGTGTGTGTGTGTGTGTGTGTGTTTAGAGGGGTCTCCTCATTGTTCACAGTCCATTTCCATGGTGACTCAAAGTAAACAAATGCTGTGTGGGGTCAGAAGGGTCAGTGTTTCATATGCGTCATTTAGGGAGAATACCAGGTGTGCCCCGCGTTGAGGATCACATGAAAGCCACTTTTAGGAATGATGTCAATCCTCACACAAGTGGTGGTCGGAATTCCTCCTATTCACTCAGTCATTACAATATATCCTGTGTGTCTTGAATTTCTCTGCCTTCAGCCAAGCAGAGGGAATCCCCACTTCCTGAGTCTGTGGTCATATTTACAGTAGTAAACTGAAAACAAAGTTTATAACCAAGCAGAAGGAATACTCTTCTTGAATCTGTGTACTATCGGTTCACTACTAATTGATGAAAAGAAAATGATTTGATTGCTTTAAGTAAATTGAAGATGTTTTCTTTAATTTGAAAACCTCAACTCATCCTGTCTTCTCTGAAAAAACCTATTGCTGTTGTTGCTCTTGTTATATAACACTGTCATAGAGAGGGGTTATTCTAGCACAGTAGAGCCACTGACACCATAATCAATGCATTTAATCACTGCCGGATCAACTGCCCTTCAGCAGCTGATGAAACCGACCAGCAACTGCTTTCTATGACCGGCTCTTTCGAGCTGCACTCTTGCGAGCTGCACTCTTGCGAGCTTCGATCATCATCCACCACTCCCCAGCGCGACCAGGGCGGTCAGAACATGCAGAGGTCAACGAGAGGAGGAAAGAGGCAAAAAGCAAAACATCCCTCTCTTCTCGTCAACAGCTCACGTTCGCTTTTTTTGGCTCATCCTATTCTTTCTTTCTTTCTTTTTTTCTGTCTTTCTTTTTTCTCTTTCTTTCTTTCTTTTTGTCTGTGTGCATGACATTGATCGCCAGCCCAGGCTGTGCACTACAGGGGTATGTTGCAGGTCAGGTCAGATGGACAAACCACAGTGGGAGGCTCCCATCATGGACACAGATCGATTTTTTTTTTATTACAGCGAGCACCTCCCTTTCACTCCAGTTAGCCAAACAGCCCCTGTGTGCTTGGGAATGCCAGGCCCTGCTCTGTAAATTAGGTCATTTTCATTCTAAAGCCATGTGTGATTTATTCACAGGTCCTGTGGTTGGTCAGTGGGCTGGTTGTTTTTGTCTCGTATTACCAGCTGTAGGTTTCCCACAGATTGAGCACTCTTTGTCAAGTGGCATTTTTTTTCATATGCTTTCCAGGAGTTAAACCTATTGTAAACAGTGTTTGAAATATGACAGTTGATACAGAGGTATAGGTGTTATGGATGTAATAGGTGGAATTTGCATTAAAAATAGAATTGAATGCCATTAATTAGGCATTAATTTCTCCAAGTTCCAAGTATTTTTTTCCATTTTGGAAATATCGACTCGGTGCATCCTTAGCATTAATGGACTAACAGATCATGGACATGTGAGCTTTTGACTCTGTGACTTTGGAGAGATTCTTTGTCTGAACTCAAGGACCCTCCACTTTTTGTGGAAAAAAAGAGGGATAAAGAGACAGAGAGAGAGAGAGAGAGTCCTTCGCTAAGCTGTTTTCATGTGCAAATCAGTTTCTTTGGTTGCTTGGTTGTTTTTGGAGTGTGCCAGAGCCTCCTGCAACCTTGGGGAATGTTTTGACATATTGGCTTTTGTTTTGACTACCCTGTGTAATCCATTGGCCTGGAGACTGGGGTTTGCCATTAACACATCCAGTACCTCTCTGATAAGTAATCTACACGCCTAAAGTAAAGTAGCTAATTGTAGATTAATCATTTTTCAATGGTTTTGTTTACAAATGCCTTCCATTTTGTCTAGTCAAGTCTAATGAAGGAGCAAGTGGACATTGTATGACGATTATGTAAAAGGACATTTCATTCATGATGATTAATACATGATATTTTTGGCTGTAATTGATTTCATTACCATAACATTTTGGCTAGTTTGTAATCATAAAAGGCACCTCAGAGGCATTTGTGGGTTTGTGGTGATGACTGTGCTTATAAGAATTGGCTCAGAGGTGAGCTATTGAAAAGACTGCATCCTTTCCTGAGATGCACAAAAGGACATAGGCACTAATAATTTCTTTATCCCGCCCCATCTCTTTCTCTCTCTCTCCCCCACTCACTTCCTGTCTCTCTTACTGTAAGTATCGAATCTCACTAAAGCAAAAAAGACCCAAAATATAAATATGAAAATATAAAGTATAAAAAGATGCTCTAATGGACAAAGAGGCCTATACATTGTTATTGAACATGTAAACAGATATAGTGGCTGAACCAGAGGATCCAAGGCAATCAACATGATGTATCAAGAGCATGAAAAGTATGAGTGTAATGTGATTACTGCTATCTGACGCTCAATAGCTAAGTCCTTTACCTGTAAGGTAACTGTAGAGCCTCCTGTGTGGTAGTAGTGATGTAGTGTGTTTTTAGGAAAATGCACTGATCGTAGCAGTGAAAAATACTTAGGAGGTTACATAGATTCCCGCCACCACATTCCTTTAACTCCAGACCCCTCTAGTTACAATTTCCTGAGTCACAGTGTCTTGTTCCGTCTCTGCTTCTTGCCAGTAATAGGCTTGCACACCTATTCCCCACGCTTAATTATGGGGCATCTCGCTCACCCCCTCTGACACACTGCTAGTGTTGCTACTGTTCCTGTAACCATAGCTACCGCCACTTGTTTGTTTTTGTTGTTGTTGTTGTTTTGTTTTTGTTTTTTGAAGGGGGGTTGAAGAGGGTTCAGGGTGCAGGTACGTCTACTGTCAGCGTCGCTACTGCTCCACATGAGTGCGTTTGGCGAAAGAGGATGATCAAAGACACGGAAGCCAGCTGTTGAGAAGGAGTTTCCCATCTGCCTTATGCTAAAATTGCAGGGACGTGTTCTGCCACCCAGCTGTTCCCGAGCGCTTTCAGCTGCTCTCATGTGCCTCTTAACCTAAAGCTCAGGCTTAATTGGAAACAGTGAGACAGAGGAAGCCACACTACCATGCAGGACCCTGAACAACTCTGTACCTCTCTCTCTCTCTCGCGCGCTCTCTCTCTCTCTCACACACACACACACACCTCTCTCAAGAGGGTGGAAGAACTTCCTCCACTGTTTAGACAAAGTATGGAGTCGGTTCTTGGGTCTCGTAGATTTTAGTTTTGTCTCCACATAGGTTGTCAGGTGCTGTCACTAATCCGTCATTTTATGTGATGTTTTGCCATGTCTTGACCACAAATCGCTGTCCAAAGAAAGTTTTGCTAATAGACCCTAGCTGACACCTGGTGTAAGATTTAGTTTTCTAGACATGATGTTTTGACAGGTGAATGACAAGCAAGTTTTCACATACGAGATCTGGAATTTTTCCTGCCCTCAATTAGTTGACTCAGCCAAATAATTCATGTGTAATTGTTTCAATACATACACAACATTTCGAAATGTTCACACATATTGGGCTCACAGTAGCATAGAAACACTTTGTCCAGTGCTGGGCGTGGTTTACAGTTTTTGGTAATTGCTGTAATTATCTAATCAAATCTAATCAATTTAATATCAGTGAGTTTCAGTCACTGCTCCACTGCTCTTCAATCTTGTAGTTTTTAGCAGCCATGTTTGCAGACTGCCTCGTTTGGGTGTAAACAAAATCATGAAACACCTGCTCTTGCAAACTCCCAGCTAGGGAGTTATTAGGCCTATCTCTCTCTCCCTCTTTCTCTCTCTCTCTATCTATCTCTCTCACTTGCTCTCCCACTCTCTCTCTCACACACACATTCTTTTTCTCTTTCTCTCTCTCTCTCTCTCGCTCTCTCACTCACACTCTCTCACACACTCTTCCCGTCTCTTTTTCTCTCTCATTCTTTGTCTTTCTCTCTCTCAGTCTTTCTCACTCTCTTTCTCTCTCATATCTTATCTCATTTCATTGGGTGCACATAAATCTTCACTAGAAGTGCCACAGAGCATTTTATTTTCACTGCTTTACTTTTGCAGGCTTTTTAAGCTGCCAGCACTTCTGTGCAAATGCGTGTGTGTGTGTGTGTGTGTGTGCATCTTTTACATGCCTTAAGTGCCTGTGTTTTCCCCTTTCACACATTTTTTACACTTCGTTCCAAATCGTTGACGGGATTTATGGACATCTTTGTGGGTTTTAACAACATCTTCAGACTAAACCAGCCAGAATCGGATCCCCTATGGGCCTTTTCTCCCCTTTTCCCCGATATCACTTCACTCTGGCGGGTGTGTGTACGAACGCGATCATATCCCTCGCTCCCCAGCGCCTACCCTGAAACATACTTCAGCACCTTGAGTGCTAAAGAGAGCATCAAATTCTTGAACCGAGAAGGCCTAGGTGTGCTGGATCCATACCAGGAATGGAAATTATTATCGGCCAAGAGCCAAGTATTGGTTGGAGATGAAAACATCTGTTAAATGTAGGGTACAAATTAATCATGCAAAATACTCTCAAGTGGCTGATGATGAATTTGACTGGTCTGCCAGTGAGTTTTTAAAAGTTAGTGCACCTCTGACATCTACACTGATACTTCTGGGTCATACTGTCAGCTATTTGTGTTTTATACACAATAGATAAATGTGATTAATATTCAGTTTATGTCATGCCCACAACAGGTGATTTAAGACCGTTGACATTTGGATTAAACTGTTGAGTTTACATCAGTACTTTGTTTCATGGTAAGATGCCAAGACTCACAGAGGTTGTGTAAACCCCGATGACAAGACTGATGTTGTTCTGGGTCCGGTATTCTGTGCCAGTTTGTATTGTAACAAAGAGGTTGCAGTGAATTAGAGCTGAAATATAGACATGCTAGAGACTTCTGTCTGGCCATATACTTCAGGCAAGAGGGGAGGTGGGTGGTAGTAGCCACATAGAGAAATTGACTCTGACTCCTGCATTTAATCCGTAAGCCACCTGCTTCCTCAGAAACGCATAGCACGGTCACACGCACAGAGACCAAGACACAGATCATTAAACGCACAACCAAAGGACATTATAATAATCTGCATTGCTATTAATAGTAAATAATTTACATTTACATTTAGCAGCTTTTCAAAGTGATAGTTTAGCAAAGGGAGCAAAAGACGGTACCATATTGTTATATTTCAGCTGAAGAACTGTTGGGGAAAAAATCTGTATATAATTGATTTAGACAATTTATAGATGAATTAGAGAATGTATTGATGATTTAGATAATTGCAGGGCTATGTGTTACGGAATGCATTTTACAAGTAAGTGAGGATCTGAGAATCAATTTGCCAGTAGGGCCACAGTAGTTTGGTTTGGTTTGGTTTCATTTGAAGTCATTATAAATTCAGTGTCAGGAACCCTGATGGACTATATGATACTGACCTTTGATGCTCTATCAGTCTGTCAGTCTAAAGAACACAGACTCAGCAAATGGTTTGTGTGTATGAAATCTGTGTGTGTGTGTTTTTGTATGGGTGTTTTTGGTTGTATACACAACAACGGAAGACATAGTGTGGAGCATAACGATGAAGAAACCCTTCACCACACTCAGAGGATGTGGGTTGTAGTTTTTAATTAGGTGAACACAACGTTTCATCTCTGACAGTGGTCCTTTACAGCTCTGCAGAGCACCTTTGATCTCAGAAGACAGAACATTGACCACTAACCAGCTCAAGACCATCGTACGTAGGTAGACACGACCCCTCCGCGTCCCACTTCTCTTTGGAGAGCCTCCTCACCAGAGAGGCACGTCGTGGTGGATTTGCAGGCAAAAACTTCCACTCTGGAAACTTACCCTCTTGTAAATAGGCACTGTTCTTTTCCCCCCCTGACAGATGTTTCCTTCATTGAAACAGGGGGCCCAGCTAGGACAGATCGTAATGGAAGCCAGACTAACCCAAATTCTCTGACGATAATTACCCTAAAGCCCATTAGGCTGCTGTAAAGGGTTTTTTGATGTGACACAATGAAATGCCAGAGACAGACTGTGGTGGCTGGGAGCAGAGAAGACGGCCATTAAACCTTCTGAACATTGTGTCTGGTCGTCGATGGAAACACTGTGTCATTGTGATGTCATTTCCTGTTAAGTCCTCACCTCTATGTGCTCCTTGTGAGTTTTGTCAATCACTTGCCAATCAAGGGGCCATATTCCTTCGGATTGTTTGTGGTTGTTTGTTATAACATACAATTAGATTGTTGTTTGAAGCTGCAATGTGTCCAAGTAAATATGTGTTATACAATAAAGCCTACAGAAATTGACCTTTACAGTGGAAATATGAGTGGGTAGCACCCATGGTGGTTTCCTGTGGTCTCCCTTGGGTTGTGAAAGTCAAGTCTAATGCAAGATTGTGTTGTCATCATGTAAAAATGATGCTGTTTCCCACTACAGTATATCCTACTACAGTGTAGTTTTTCTACCAAAAGGTTTTTGTTTTCCCCAGCAGAAAACCCTTAAACGAACAGCTTGCCTAAATGAACAGCCATCTGATGAGGGTATCGTTACATCTTACCCAGCCTGTTGAGCTGTAAGCTTTGATCATTTGTGTTGCCAGAGAGGTCTTTGGGGATTTTTTGTATGGACCATAGTCATAAATTATCAATCCCCAGTTTTAAACTGTGTGAGACTGGAGTTAAACATTTGGAAATGGCTCTTTGCACATCCACAATGCCTATAAAATGCCTTGGTATTTGTATGATGTGAAAGATTACGTTAATTGTTTGGTACATTTTTTATTGTAAATTCAACAGCCACAAATGGAAAATGCTCCACTTTTATGTAATCATTCACATTATATCATACCATGGCATTTTATTAGTGTCACTGACGTAAATGGACAAAAAAGTGAATTTTCTGTGGAAATGCCCATATATATGCAAATCAGATTAATTTTCATATGACCTTTTCTTTCCTGTCTTAGTTCCTCTTTGCTTAAAAAAGTGAAAAGAAAAAAAAAGGAAAAGAAAAGAAAACTCTTTCTCTCCCGCTACCCCTCTGTTGGATCCACACATATTTCTAAAGTTAAGTTTGCAGACTCACTGTCTGAAGCCGCCACTGTGCAGACATGGCACCAGCTCTCAAGGTCCAACCTATCATTTGGTTGGCCGCTTCCCTTGCCAGCGTTTCCTCCAGTCATCACTGCTGACAGATACACAGCCTCTCTCAATCATTATCTAGCTATGCAAGTCCAGCGGGTGAAAGGGATGGAATCATGAGTCACACAAAAAAGGATAGAAAATAAGATATGTTTCCGCAATGAGAAATGGTCAGTGTAATGAAATGGAGTATAACTGAGTCGCAGATTAATTAATCTATAAATATTTATATCCTACGCCCCAGTCTGTTGGTAGATGTGTGTTTTACAATGCGTGTTTAGGGACAGCCACTTGAAGATGTTCTCAAATGTTTATTATTTTGCCAATGTGGCAAACTCATCCCCGGCCAATGGAGGCAAACCTTTCTCAATGCTTCGAATTAAGGGCTGCAGTTCAGCTCCTGAGTCGTGATGATGGGTAGACAAGACGGCAATGAAGTTGCAGTCATTCATGTTCTCTTCTTACCACAGAGTATTTTATCCTTGTGTGTGTGTGTGTGTGTGTGAGAGAGAGAGAGAGAGAAAGGGAGAGAGTGTAATTCAATGTGTGTGTGTGTGTGTGTGTGTGAGAGAGAGAGAGAGAGAGAGAGTACTTGAATGTGTGTGTATGTGTGTGTGTGTGTGTGTGTGTGTTAGCCCTAAGTCACATTCAGACAGGAAGAGATGGGATGGAATAGGATAGGATTGGAATGATGTAGCATCAAGAGACCCATTGGAATGTTCGTGAAACTCAGGCAATTACAGGCTAAATAACTGTTGACAACATGAAACTCATGATCCCTTCTAAGTCAACTAGCAATGGGTGACAAACAAATTGCTGTATGTCTACAATTAAACATTAGGGTATCTGCTTGCCAACTGTGGGTGGTCAACAAGGTACAGACACATGATTTCAAGGAGGGAAAAACAGGATAATAAATAAAAAGCCTGCAGTTATTTTTGCTGCTGGGCGATTTCCATCTTTAGACAGTTCATTTTGATGTGAATGGGGAGTGAATAGGTGTTTCAGCTGATCCAATAAAGTATTTTATACATTTATTTGAAACAGATGAGAAAGCACTTGCCTACCATCTGCTACTTCTGGTTAGTGTTCTTTTCCTGTAGAGCCTCTTGGTAGTACATATCAAAGTAAATTACTGGAGAATTTTGGATGATGTAAAACACGTGCAATATCTTCTTTGAAAATGTTTCTATTTTAGTCAACGAAATTGCAAACACACAAAAACTAATAACCTTTGGATAAAAGCAGATTTCATAAATATGTATATATATATGTGTGTGTGTGTATATATATATATATATATATATATATATGTATATTGGTCCTGATGGCCTAATTTCAGTCAGGCCTCAAGCAGGTGGTTTCAAACGAGTAACCCACCCATTCATTTTGCTCCAGGCAAACCCTCCTATCCCGGGCCGCCGAGGCCTCCATGGGTCTGTTTCATGTGGATGGGCCTCCGTTTGGTCCTTTTGCCAGGGGACCCTTTCCAAAACCCATGTGGGTCACCGTCCCCTCGCTCCCCTTCGTCTGTCAAACTCATTGGGCCACCATCCGTAGCTTTAATGTGGTTTGCTTCTGAGAAGCCCTACACGAGCAGTTGGGAGATCATAAAATGTGGGATGAATGGATGGATGTGCCATTTGTCTCTTCTCAGCCACTGTACCTCCCATGAATAGTATATGAGTCAAGTGGAATGTCAGCGGCATCAGTCAGGTTTCTCTTGCTTGTTGTGGGTGTCTTTGTATGTACCTGACCTAAAAATCTTTGTGTGTATGTGACCTAAAAATCTGTAACAAATTTTATAGACATTAAACATCAGTATGATCTTTGTAAAGAGATCTACCCCTTGCCTGGTTGTTTGAAGTTGCTGATTTGAGGTTGCTGATGCTACTGGTAGGAATAAGAATTCGGTATAGTATAGACCCAGACAACACTAGGCAGCCAACGCTAACTGAATAGGGCACAGGAAACCAAATGGAACCATTTTCCTTGCCGTCTTTATCAGTTAGCATTCGCTGCCGTTTCAGTCTTTGTTCTGTCTCGTTCTTTTTCCAACCATCATTACATGCTGACCTTGAACAACAGGACTGTGGGTTGATGTACCCAGAGCTTTCTGTCAAAATAGTCTAAAATAGGCTGTTGAGTCCTATGACTGATGCTTTGGCACAAGTCAGCTGTTGCGTTTAGTTTTAGTTTCCCAGCATGGAAGGGAAAGGAAAGCAAGAGCAAAAATGTTTCAAGTAACTGAAAATATTTAATCACTGTACCTATTTGCGTAAGGTCTGCACGGCCCACTCTTTTATTCAAGGGCTTGGAATGTCGCAGAAAGGTGTTTTGAGGTTACCGGACCATGACTCACACACTCCTGTCATCTGAACTGTCCTCCTGTTTGTCTTGCTGGCTCTCTCACACACCTGCGCACAGACTCTCTGTTTCAGACACACACACACACACACACACAAACACACACTCATATTTTCTATTAAAGGGTTTCCCCAAAGTATTTTCACAATGTGTTATGTTTACCATGTCTGCCCGACTGGCAGTTTACAGTAAATGATGGAAAATTCATTGAAATATCGGACTACCTCTTGGTGAAATCCACATGCATACCGTAACTGCCTCTTTTATTAAGTAGTATCCATTACATAACCACACAGACTATTCTTCATTACTTGTCAGACAAAAAAATGGCAGTGCATGTACAAAAAAAAACAGGTTTATTAGTTGAGTGTTACAATTTACACACATCTAATGTCAATGTTAGAGAGAGAAAAATCACTTCTGAAAGTTTTCCAAAACATCTGGTACATGCATTATGTGTGAGTGTGTGTTTATCACCAGAGCAATGTTCAAAAGTAGTGATCTTGTTTTAGCAGGCATAATGTATGAGCAATTTAATAGTTTCCCTCAAGAATGTGAGGGGCATATAATAGTCACTGTCTGCCATTCCTGTTGCCCACAAAGTGAACTATGGATTACTACATACTGTCTGCTCTCGCTATGTGTGTGTGTGTGTTGGTGTGTGTGTGTGTGTGTGTGTGTTATGTTTGTGTGTATGAGTGTGTGTTATGTTATTTAAGCAGATTATTATTGGTAGTAGTAGTAGTATTTATTATTATTATTATTATTATTATTATTGTTATTCAGCTGTTGTGATTCCAGCTGTTAGTCAATCGGTATGTTCTGTATGTTCTTGTGCCCTGTGTCCACGTGCCTGTGTTCTGCCTCCTCACGGGGCAACTGTTTAAAGCCCTGTGGTTTCAAAGATGGTGTTCCCAGACTGTCCTCCTCTGTCCACTATTTACTTAGTTTTTTTCTGAGCCCACGGTTTCAGTCGAGTACACCCCCCGCCACACACACACACACACACACACACACTCACAGCTCTGTTCCGAGGATGTTTTTTTCCGACAGACAGGACTGGCAGAGCTGGCAAGGCTGTGCATGTGAAAAGGGAATGCCTGTCTGGTGCTGATCACTGGCCAGGCCACAGGAGTGGGTATGGTGTAGCTGTCCTGGTGACGCCCTCTTAGACATTAGACAGGTCCGTCGCAGGGAATTCCCACTCGTGGTTAGAATGCCGGGATTGTCAACACCCTTTCCGTGTTGTCTCGTCCTCCTGCTAGGTGCCCTCTCTCTCTTTCCCTCCCTATCTCTCTCTCTATCTCTCTCCCTCTCTCTCTCTTTTTCTCTCCCCCTCTCTCTCTATGTCCCTCTCTCTCTCTCTATCTCTCTCCCTCTCTCTCTCTTTTTCTCTCCCCCTCCCTCTCTCTCTATGTCCCTCTCTCTGTCTCTCTCTTTCTCTTCCTTTACTCAGTCTCTCTCTTTCTCCCTCCCTCCCTATCTCTCTCTTTCTCCCCTTCCCTCTCTCTCTTTCTCTGTCTCTCCCTCTCTCTCTGTGTTACTCACATGGGTGCTCAATCACATTGAAGGGCCATGTACACACCATGAGTCAAGCAACACAGTTTTCCATCCCTTTTTCTGTTTTGTTTATTTTGGTTGTGCACACACACTGTACATTTAATCTTGTGATCTGTGCAGAGGTTACGCTACCATGGTAGCTATGTGGTATGGTTCTTCTGTGCAGTGTGTTTGTCTGTGTGTGTGTGTGTGTGTGTGTGTGTGTGTGTGTGTGTTTATGTCTGTCTGTCTGTCATTAGCTTATCCTAGCTGATCCGGTCCAATCTGTCTCTTGGAGAGAATATTGTGTATGTATTTATGTATGAGCGTGTGAGTAAGTCTGTGTGTGTGTGTGTGTGAGAGAGAGAGAGAGAGGCAGACAGAAAGAGTATGTTTGTTTGCATGTGTATTAAAAAAAACACTATTTCTGACAGTTTCCCTTCTTTGGTCTATCATCATTATCGTAGTTCACACAAGTTAAGGACATGATCCCAAATTAGACCTGACCAAGGATGGGTTGCATAATAACAATGAAACACATTTTTAGAAGGGAGTTACGAAATCAACATAAATCAAAGTTATTCTTCAGTGACACCCTGCATTCCATCACAGCTGATAAATGATGGAAGAAAGAGGATTGTGCCAAGATTGGCAGGGGTGTGGTTGCAAGTTCTACAGATTGGCTTCTGCCTCTGAAGTGTGTGAGAATGAAGACTGGGAACAGAGATAAGATGCTGGCTCTTCTTGCTGCTCATTCCTCTTTGATATTCTGGCCTGCCCTACCAAGAGTCCATTGCTGTGTTACGACCTAAAAGAAAAAGTGTTCAGATTTAGGCCTTGTTTACACTTATTCTAGATATTTTTATAAATGGATATTATTTTATCTGTTTGAGCCTCTCATTTACACATATTAACAAAGTTTTAGCCACCTCAAATGAATATTTTTAAAATCAGCCTGTCATGCCTCCCTGTCAGTCTCACCCGGTTTCTCCCTGATCACTTGCCCCTCCCACTGATTCATGTTTGCTGATTGAATCATTATGTGCTCACCTGTTGCTGGTTTCCTGATGTGTATTTAATCCCTTGTCTCCCAGTGTTCTCTGTCAGACCGTCCGCGAACCTACTGCTACTCACGCAAGGCAAACATTTAAAGACCCTGACTCCCGTATCTGTTCCTATAGTTCCTGTGTTTCTGTCATCTGCCTGCTCCCGTGTCTCCGTCCTGTTTCTCTGCCTGTCTTTGTTCTCTGTCTTCCGTCTCCGGATTGATTGCCTTCCCGCTGACGACCCCGGACCGACTCGACCTCCACTCTGCTCTCCTGTCCCTGGTTTCGGCCTCTGCCTGTCCACGACCTCCGCTCTGCTCTCCAGCCCTGGTATTGACCCCTGCCTGTCTACGACCCCCGCTCTGCTCTCCAGCCCCTGTCCTCGACCTACACTCAGCTCCTCCGCCCCGGCTCCCGACCCGCTGCCTGTGTACGACTTACGCTCTGCTCCCCAGTCCCGGCTACCCGACCCTGCATTCAAAGAGCATCCACACACTCCCTTTACCCTTTTCCCTAAATAAACTGTTGTTTTGTGACGCTTTTGGGTCCGACTCACTCTGTTCCGTGACAGAACGGTCTGACCAGAACATGGACCCAGCGCACGACCCCATCCTCTCTGACCAGGACATGTCAGAGCCTCCCACCACCATGCGGCGTTTGGAGCATTCTGAGAGGGAGATAAGTCGCATGACCGGAGACGTAGCCGCCCTGTTACTGATCGGACAGCAACAGCACCAGCAGTCCCATCAACAACAGCAGCAGATTCAGCAGCTACAACGACAGCTGATGGTGTTTTCGCAGCTCATGACCCGGATGGTGTCGCCGGCCACTAACCCTCCTGTCAGCTTGCCTGCAACGTCCGCTCCTGCAACACCAGCCCCGATGCCTGAACTCTCCGCAGTAGGTTTCTGCGAATCCCATGTTGGAAGTCCGGAAAGATTCAACGGCAGTTGGAATATGGGGGCTCTGGTAGATGCGTACCTCCATAGCCTGGCAGAATATATGAAGGACGAGCTGGTTTCCCACACTCCGCCGTCAACCCTCGACGAAGCAATCGCTCTGACAGCCCGCATTGACCGGAGAGTCCAGGCACGTCGCCGTGAGAGAGGGCGGCCGACCAGACCACCAGCCTCTCTGGAGGCCACCTCACATTCCCACAGTCCGCAGCCCCGTCCTGCGGTGGGCAAGCCGTGCCTGAGCCTATGGGGGTTGGGCGCGCCCCTCTATCCCCGGCTGAACGCCAACGCCGTATCTCCTCTAACCTCTGCCTTTACTGTGGAGGTGATGGACATAGAGTTTCTTCTTGCCCGTTAAAAGGGTCAAGCTCATCAGACGTAGGAAGAGTCCGGTTGAGCTCGATGACTACTCAGTCTTCCAAGGATGGTAAACCTCTTCTCCCTATAACTCTTCACCTCCAGGGCTCCGCTCACACCCTGACCGCCCTTGTAGACTTGGGCGCCGAAGCCAACATTCTGGACTCCAATATCGCTCAACGGCTGGGCCTGCAGGATCATCCGCTCCCTGTCCCGGTGTCTGCCCGAGCCCTGGATGGTCACCTGTTGGGCACTGCTCTCCGGGTCAGCCCCTCATCCTGGGCTACCCCTGGTTACGCCAGCACAATCCACATCTGGACAGGCGAACCGGGGTGGTCCGGGAGTGGGGGGTGGACTGCCACCAGACTTGCCTTCTTGCTGCGTCATCTCCTGCCCGCTTTGAACCCACAAGTCCCGCTCCAGACCTGTCCAACGTACCCAAGTGTTATCATCACCTACGGGAGGTCTTCAGCAAAACCAAGGCCACCTCTCTACCGCCGCACCGACCTTATGACTGCACCATTGACCTTCTTCCAGGTACTGCCCCCGGGGCCGCCTCTACTCTCTTTCCGCTCCTGAAAGACAGGTCATGGAGGAATACATCTCCGACGCTTTAGTGGCGGGTATCATTTGGCCATCCTCTTCTCCTGCTGGGGCCGGCTTCTTCTTCGTGGGTAAGAAGGACGGATCTTTACGCCCTTGCATTGACTACCGTGGTTTGAATGAAATAACAATAAAGAACCGGTACCCTTTGCCCTTGATTGCCTCCGCTTTTGAACTGCTCCAGGGGGCCACGGTCTTTACGAAACTTGATCTCCGCAATGATCCGGGAGGGCGACGAATGGAAGACGGCGTTTAACATACCCACTGGACATTATGAGTACCTGGTAATGCCGTTCGGGCTAACTAATGCCCCGGGGTTTTTCAAGCCTTAGTGAATGATGTGCTGCGTGATGTGCTGAACCGGTTTGTGTTCGTGTACCTGGACGACATCCTCATCTTCTCCCGGACTTTGACAGAGCACGTGCAGCACGTCCAATTGGTCCTTCGATGCCTCCTGGAGAACTCACTGTTTGTCAAGGCGGAGAAATGTGAGTTTCATGCAAAGACTGTGTCCTTCCTGGGGTACATCGTGGCAGAGGGGAGTGTTCAGATGGATCCTGCTAAGGTGTTGGCGGTCACCTCCTGGCCCGTTCCTGAAAACAAGAAAAAGTTGCAACAATCATAACTTAATCAAGAGTATGCAATGTCTATACTTAAGAAGAAGAATGTTTTTATTAATGAATAACCTTGAGAGATAATAGGCCTGTAACCCAGTGTCAAAAGAAAGCATGTTGGAGAATAGATTGTATTGCACTTACAAAAATACCCTTACAAAAATAAAATATAAACTTAATTTGCAGCAAACAGTTTAGTTTGCTAGAATATGTCACAAGTTTGCCATAGTCAGCCACTAGTGGTAAACTTGCGGCAATGATCTGTGAACGATGACAAATTGCCACTGGCGGTGAATGTATTTGCCATTGATTTGCCAAAACAATTTGCCAATAATGGCAAACTTCTGATGAACTTTTGGCTACAAATTTGCTATTAGTGTCAATCTTTGGTTTAGTTTGCCAGAAATCCACTGCAACTTTGCCAAAAGTTTGCTGCAAGTTTGCTGCAAGGTCATTTTTTCATATCTAAATTAGTTTGTGGTTAGTTTGCCAGAAGACCAATTTTTTGTAAGGGAACACTTTGTCAGTGCATTGCATCTCTAGTCAGAGGGGTGATCTTTGGAATAAGATTCCATTCACAGCAAAATAAGCCATTTCATATATTACTGTAACATAATCTGTCCTGTTTAGACAAAACAAAGTTGTGTTGGGCTTTATTGACACGTGATTCAAATTATCCTCATATATAGACATTCTTTTTTATAGTACATATAGTAGGTATGTCCTGTTTAAACATTTATCAGTTTTATCTGTATCTAAGTTTGGGGGAAAGTTTAAGATGAGCGATAAAGAAAACAAAATGGGCAGAAGGCTCCTTCCACATCTCTAACTGCATTTGCACTTATCATAAAGTATAAAGTAGTTTATATAAAGTATAAAGTAGTCTCTGTTGGTTAGTCTTATGTTCCCTGGGATTTTGATAGTTCAAACATTTTCCTTGCTGAGAAGTAGTCGTCGTCTTTGACTTATTCTCTCCAGAGTCTTCATTAATTGCGACAAGATGGCACTGTGCTGAGTGTTGCACCACACAGTTTCAAGAGAGAGAGAGATGGTCCCTGGTTGTTTTCAAGGCCTAAAATAGAAAAGAAAAATGAGGTTTGTGAATGTGTTTTACTTATCTGCTCGAAAAAACCTCTCTGGGTTAGCATCCATACTCGTAACAAGACAGGTCATCGATCAGAAATGGATGTAGGGGCGATGGCAAGTTAGTTTTAGGGAACGCTTGATGTCATCTGTTGATGTTCAGCGTCGTTTGCAGATGCATGTGAGGTCAGGAAACCATAGAGTTGAGTGGGCCAAAGCCCATCCTTGTGGTCCATAGGCTGTGGTTAGGCCTGTTTCATCATTTTCCCAGAATTCCCTCACACTCTCCCTAGAGCGCCCTTACAGTTCCGACGTTAGACAGCTTCAAACGCCCCTTCTCTTGTTTCTTCAGACCAAATAAAGTTGTGTTGATGTCTATTGACACGTGATTCAAATAGCTCTGAAATAGAGCCGTTCTTTTTTTTTCCCCCTTGTTTCAGTTGTTGGGTGGATTTTTCGAAACCGGCTGTGGTAAAGCCATGTTACTCACCATACTGTACAGAATACTTGAGAGGTCTGTTAATCTCCCACACATCTAAACCAAAGTGCGTCTAAGGGGTCGCAACCACAGCACGCGGCTTCACACAGCAGGAAGTCTTCCCAGCATCATGTGGCCAGTCCTGTGTGTGTGTGTGTGTATGCTGCCTACATGTAGTTGACGCTTTCCTCTCTCTGTTTGTGTTCTTCCCTGACTCTCCAGCAACCCACGCCGATGTTCCCCGTGGTCGTGAAGATGGGTCATGCACACGCAGGCATGGGAAAGGTAAGACCCCCACCTCTAACCCACCCTCAACCCTCAACCTTCAACCCCATCCGCCACCCCACCCAACACCACCCCCGGACCTCTGTCATCATCATTAACAAGGCTGGGAAAACCAGCTTTTTTATGTGTAAATATCCAGCTTAAATTAAACGAGATAGCAAGAGAAAGAAAGAGTCAGGGGGAGAGAGAGAGAGAGTCCAATCCAATGTGTTGAACTGTATAATGGCGAGATAAAAGATTGCCTGGAGCAGGCAATTCATTTCTTTCACGCTTATCAGAACAGGATCATGTGAAGTTATAATTATTTTATCAGGCATTCTCTCTCAGTCTCTCACTCTCGCTCTCTCTCTGTCTCTCTCGCTCTTTGGATGGCTACACCCATCTTGATTGCTTGTCTACACTTTCTTCACTGGGAAAAAGGGGGCCAGGGTGCTGGGGAGGTGATGGGGTTTGGGTGCTGAAGGAGGGTGGCTTTCAAGGGACTTCCCAGGGTGGGAGTGGGCAATGGTTTTGAACAAGTTTATCAGGCCCTCTGTCTAGGGACCAAGGTTGAGAAATTAAATCCTGCCAAAGCAACTCCCAGTGTCATGATTTGCAGAGTTCGCATTAATGTGCAGTAATGTTACTCACAAACTGCTTATCTCTAGGCCTCATCCACGGGCCTTTGGCAATCTCACTGATGATACTGAGATGGAAATGGGGTAAATCAACCCTCATACACTTAATGGTCTAATGGTTCATGGCTATTCAGTCTAAATTGTGTGTCAGATATGAAGAACACTTTACTGTTCTTCAGTACAAAACTGCGCCATACGATCTCCTATTTGATTTTTATTTTTTGGCTGTTATGATCACCACAGATCAGTATACT
This sequence comes from Tenualosa thibaudeaui, assembly GCA_027481765.1. Classification (NCBI taxonomy): domain Eukaryota; kingdom Metazoa; phylum Chordata; class Actinopteri; order Clupeiformes; family Clupeidae; genus Tenualosa; species Tenualosa thibaudeaui. The sequence goes on from JAIFZK010000022.1 coordinate 9,593,787, forward strand.
GTAGATCAAATTACCCTGCATTATACACCTGCATGTCTGTGTGCACACCTGCAGCACTGTTCTTCCTGGTCCCTTGGCACAAGGCAACATGGAAGAATACAGATAATTAGGTCACAGACACATACACATACATACACAATCAATGTTACACACAAATACAGACATAAAAACAAACACAGACACACACATACACACGCACACTCTGTCTCTCTCGCTTTTGTTTGACAGGCAACAAAAATCTAAAGGGGGGGTACAAGCTCTCAGTGGCGCCATTCAGTGTGTGTGTGTGTGTGTGTTTGTGTGGGAGTGAAGGGGGCAGTTGAGGACCCCTGGGCCATGCCCAAAAGTACACTCAAGGATATGTAGGCGTCTGACCCCCACCACCCCCCCATCCCACCCCAACATGATGACCTCCATCATGTGCGGGTTCCCCCGTGTCCCAGCGAGAACTGGAAGTGCTTCAACTTTCCAGTCAGCCCCCGCCTCGAGCGCTCCTTAAGAGAGTTCCCTTGACCCCTTTGACCTCTCATGTCCCTGATGGAACAAGGGCAGAGGGAGAATGGCAAATAATAGGAGGGAAGCAGGGTTGAGAGAGGGCAGAAAGAAAGCTGCACACGAGAGAGAGAGATAGAGAGATGGAGAAAGAGAGAGAGAGAGGAAACAAAAGTGCACAAAAGAAGTGCATGTGAGACAGAGAAAGACAAATAGACAGACAGACAGAGGAGAAAGAAAAGTGCATTTGACTGAGAGAGGGAGGCCGAGAGAGAGAGAGAGACACTCAGAGAGAGAGAGTAAGGAGCAGGCTATCTTGGAAGCTGGCCATCTCCTGTTCTGATGTTTTCAGCACTCCTCTTACCCCCTGTACAAACTGTGCCACAGCCCAGGGATTTCCCTCTGAAAGTCCTCTCCTCCTTCCTCCATAAACAGGACAGGGAGCGGCTATTTACATTAATTAATTACTTTTAAGTTTGCAACTCCCCACAGGAGAGAAAAGGTATACTTTTAATCAGTGTCCATCCTCCCTGTGGGACACAAACCCATGACCTATTGTTCTGCTCTTTGTAGTTCAACACGGAGGTGGAGTGTCAGTGTATAAATGCTTCCATCTGACTCTAATGCTTTGTTGTAGGCCTGAGGAATCTATAACAAAAATAGTATTTCTCTCGCTTGTGAATATTGAGCCAAGAGTTACACTTCTGTAGGCCTATGACCCTAACAGGGTCTCGGTAAGCCATGATCCATTATAAAAGGTGTCACCACAAAACTGTAAATAACAGTCCTAAAATAACAGAGAGGTTTAACTGGAGATGCTGCACTATGGGTATTTAGCATCTATTTTGTGATTATTTGATTGGTCAATTCTAAGTACCAAAACAGGTCCAGAGTATTCCTTCAAACATCCAGTGCTCTCCCTCTCTCTCTCCCTCTCTCTCTCTCCCTCTCTCTGAATCTGTAAAGTAGAGGACCCACATTAAAGTCAGAATGAGTTGATTATTTACTAGGCCCTGGCATAGAAAAACCCTGCCCTCCTTTTTCCCAGAAGCCCCATGTGCATGTGTCTATGCACCTGCCTGTGATGTGACACAGGGTTGTCATTCGTACATACCTTTGCCTCCTCCTCCTCCTCTTCTTTTTTAATACTTCTCCTCTACTCTTCCTCTTTCTTCCTCTCCTCTCCTCCTCCTCCTGATGGTATTAACAGCAAGAGTCAGCAGGAGCCAGGCAGCCTGCGTAAACTTGTTTCCACATTTCACAGGGAATCACCTGGGACATGGTTAATTCCATACCCCTGTCCCCTCTCTCACTGTCATACACATATGTTCATGCACACACACAAACACACACACACACACACACACACACACAGACATACACATTGTACATGCAGGAACAAGGACAGTACAAGCACATACAGAAACTCTCTCATTCTTACCAACCAACACACACATGCACATAGACACAAGCACACGCATGCACACATATGTACACATACACACTCTCTAACTGTCATTTTAATTTTGATTTACTCTGTCTCTCTGTGTCCCTGTTTCCCTACCTCATTTTTCTCTGTCCATGTCTCAGCCTTGCTCTGTGCTCACACACTCACGCCCCTTCTTGTCTCATTATCTTTTCATCCTCTGTCAATCTCAAACCTCCCCCTCTCCCTCCCTCTCTCTGTTTTCTCACCCATTCTCTTCTATTCTCTCCATCCAACACCCACCCCTTGTCATCTCACTTCGCATCCCTAATGCTCTCACGCTACTCTCTCTCAAGTGTCTCACACACACACACACACACACACACACACACACACACACACACACACACGCGCGTGCGCATGCGCACACAGCATTAACGGACCAGAGGGCACCTCATCTCCACATCGGTCATCCCAGATGGCGCCAGAACCAGGGCACCTCCCTTCCAACTCCCACCGAATCTCATAACCCAGAGATCTCATCTCTCCCAAATGTAGAGTATATATCTGTCACTGTACCAGCAGATCCAAACCAGATCTGGCCAGTTCAGGCGTGCCAGGTCCACAGATTCCATGTTTCATGATGGAATCAATGGGTCCACGTTTCCAGGTCCACTTCAGCACCTCTCAACGCTCACCCCCACAAACCTACCCACTTTGGCATCATGAGCATGGATCACACCACCAGTGACAGTAATTGGCCAGAGTGAGGCAATGGGCTCACTGGATATTATCAGCAAAACAGGCTTAAGGAAAAAGACATTAACAATACCCGCAAACGCGCATTAAAGGCCGGAGATTAATGTCACTGGGAGCCTCTTTGCTGCACTGTCTTATTCATATGACCCAAGTGAGATTAATGGTGCATTCCGCTCTCACTATAGTCGTCATTATTCACTGTGATGCAGGGTCTTTCCAAAGGGGGATCGCACAGGCTGTTGTTTTAAACAATATTTGGCTTGTCATGTCTGATATGAGCGGATCACATTACTCATTAGCACGCTAGAGCATATAATCTGGAATAATGTTTGCTCTGGGTGTCTAAGACATCTGTAGTGGTTGCAATGAAATCCTGTGGTGACCAGCAGGTTGTAATGTGTTCTCATCCAATGCTAGTTTTGGTGGGAAATTTTTGCAGCAATACCCCCTCCCCTCAGATACTGTAGCAATGAAGTCTGCAATTCTGACATAATGACTCTTTTTTCCAAATTCAGGTAATTCCCCTCTCCTCTTTGTCTGTTCTGTGTGTGGGCTTAAGTGGCCTGAAAAAAACCTAAGTCACAGTCACAGTGCTCTGTAAATGAGAAATTAATACAGCAATACGTCTTTTACCAGACCTGCATCTAGTTCACCTGTATAATCTTTTTAATCATGTTTTTATTTTCAACACATGTGCATGGCTGCAGAATCCAGAAATCAACTGTGTAACTGTTTTTGACATGGACCTTTGTGCATGGCTGTTACGAACATACTAAAACCTAAAACACTAATAGCCGCTTCCCAGAATCACAGTCTGAACTTTTACTTGTGTTTATGAATTTTACTTCTTTTTTCCAGAATTGTACACTACACCTGTGATCTACAATTATGTTTATGTACTTGACCACTCTTTTCCACTGTGCAGATTAAGGTGGAAAACCAGGATGACTTCCAGGATATCACCAGCGTCGTGGCTCTAGCCAAAACCTACGCCACTGCTGAGCCTTACATTGACTCCAAATACGACATCCGGATCCAAAAGATCGGGAACAACTACAAGGCCTACATGTAAGACCCCTCAAATCTGACTCTTTTAATGTCTCTTATATGATTTTCTGGACAATATGGGAAGAGAGACAGGATGTGAGCAGGGTGAGAGAGATGGGGTGAGACTAAACCTGGGCACTTGGGTTATGGCATGGGCAGTAGCCAGTTGAGCCACAACAACCCTTTCTCAATTCTCGCTCTTCCTCTCACTCTGAGCGCATCTCTTGCTGCTGGATGTCTGTCATTCTCTGTGGTTTTCTTAACCGTGTTTTACGTATTGGCCACGCAGCTGTGTATGTTGGTTGCCTTTTTCTTCATGCAATAAAAGCTCTCTGGGGAAGATGATGCCAAACTGAATATTTTTAAAGTGTACCAGCTGGTCCTTGAGGACACCAGACGTCTCTTTGGCTGGAGACGAGAGGAAGGGACAGAAAGTTCTGTTCTGCTCTGCCCCGGCTCCGCTCTGCCCGGTTAGCTTGTTTCCCAGGCTCCAAGTGCCAGCATAGGGGAAGGATGCTGCCCGCGACCCGCCCAGTCAGCGGCGCCAAAAGGTCACCACAGAGCGGGTATCTCATCTCCTCCCTCTCTTTCAGCCCAACTCCGTATGAACTGTGACACTCTGCGCCAGTTTGCGTTGCAAATTTAAGTCAGGTCATGTTCTTGTGGCACTTAACATGGATTCAAGTCATGGCGAATTAACAAACTAGATTTAAGCCATGCAAACTTGTAGAACTAGATTTAAGTCAGACCACCTTGTGGCAGTGCATTCAAGTCAGATCAGCTTGTGACACCAGATGTCATGCCAACTTCTGGCAGTAAATTTATGTCATGCCAACTTCTTGTGGCACTATATTCTGCAGCGAGCAATACAACTGGCCAGCTTAAAGAGCTGGAGTTTGCATTCTGCCAGGAATCACTGCCCCAGCTGACAGTGCAGAATAGCCAATTGTAGCATGATGCTGGCACCAGACATGTTAATTAAAGAGCAGCAGTGTATGTGTGAGTGTCTCCAGTGTGGCTTCCTCAGTGATGACTGGATATCAAGCTGTTTCACTCTGGTCTTCCTGTCAGCGAGAGAAGCTACTTCAGGCTATATCAGTTCCAAGCATGCTTATTGTTCTCTTTAAAGGAACACACCACCCCTTTACCACCATATCACTCCCTTCTTCTTTAGACTTAGATGAGTTGATGCCAACCTTAGTTGGGAAGAAGGTGGTAATACCAGTAAGAAAGTTAAGTAAAGTTGGCTGGTATTTAGCAGATGCTTTTATCCAAAGCAACATGGACGCACAAGGCAGGGTTTGGGAATCATACGAAGGTCACCCGATTGTCAGTCGAGCAACATAACCACTGCACCATGGTAAGCATGGCATGCTCCTATTAGACAAGGAAAGTTGACTTTATTTTCAAATACTTACTGTACATAGTATTTAATGTTTGTCAACCTATATGTGGTGTTTATGGGAATTTATCAGTCAGTATTCTCTTGTTCCATCACTAGTACTGTTGCATGGGAGTGACATTAGTATTTATTAGTTGAAGTGCGCACATATATGGCAACTATGTTGAAGCAAATACATATTCAGCTCATCATTCTGTAGTGACAGCTGTACTCAGCTGGGCTTAACCATATACCATAATAATCACTCTTCATCATCAACATCCTTCACAGCAGGCGGCTGAAATCCTCTGAAGACAATGCTTTTAATGCAGTGACTTTTACAACCCACTTAAAACCCTCAAAAGATTAGAATTTTTTTATTTATTTATTTTATTTGTTTCCCCATGATCTCACATCAAAAGCTTGCGCTGGTTGGTTTTTTTTTTCTTTTTTTGTCTCTTCCTTTAAACAAACAGCCAAGTCATACTACACTCCCTCAGTACTCACCCACTCCCCCCCCCCCCTCCCAAACATACAACCCCCGCCCCCCATCCCAACCCACCCCACAACCCCCACCTTCTCCTTGTTCAACCACCACCCACACACACACCATTCCTTTCTTATCATCTCCCTCTTGCTGAATGAGAAACAAAGCACTGTGGCTAACACCAGCCACCCACTACCACCGCTTTGTTTGAAGTTTTCACTTTACACATTTTTTCACTTTTACCACAGCACACAACACAGCACACAGCACCAGCCAGACAGTGGTTCCAGTTAGGATGACTCAGAGACTGAAGAGTTGCTCAATACCAGTCGGCCTTATCTGCACCTCCTTACCATCCTTTCTCCTCCAACGCTCTCCTTCCACCGCATTGTAGCCAAAAATTGCTTCATCCGTCAACAGCCAACCACTTTGCGTGGTCTACGTGCATGTCTAATCCTCCCCTTGATCAGTCCTCATTGTGATTATGGGTGTTAGGTTGAGTTTTTTTTTTTTTTTTGGTCTGGAGAGGAAAATGAGAAACAGAAAATGAATGAATTGCACCTATCATAGGGCCTCTGGGCTCTGCTTTGCTCCCAACCACCAGCGGTGGACCAGAACTCCCAGTCCTTATCCACAAACCCTAAAACTTGCATGCAATGACTAATGGTGCCTCTATTACCGGTGTGGTTATCTCTGTCTTTACCAGTACAGAGGAAGGGTAGATCTCTGATTCACTTCCCTCTTGTCTCCCTCTCACATGTTCTGTTTTGTTTTGTTTTGTTTTATTTCCCTTTGTTGTGTTTTGTTAGGAGGACGTCCATTTCTGGCAACTGGAAGGCCAACACAGGTTCTGCCATGCTGGAACAAATAGCAATGACGGACAGGTGGGGCCATTTCGATTAGAACTGAATGATTGGATAAAAGTGAAGAATGAAAGAGTGACTGAGTGAGTGAGTGATCGACTGAGTGAGTAAGTAAGTAATTGAGGGGGTGAGTCAAGGAGGGAGTGAAAGACTGAAAGTGTGCAACTTTCACACTGTGAGTGAGTGTGTTTTTGTGTGTGTTTGTGTGAGAGAGAGAGATGTGTTATGGAGCATGTTTTATTGTGTCTGGCCTGGTCTGCCACTAGAACTAAAAATGTGAATTATGAAATGTGCCTTAGATAGTTAAGACTATATTAGCTTGAACTTCACTTGACTGTTGGCTACTGACATGAGCAATGTGAACGTGTTTCTCCAGATATCGACTGTGGGTAGACTCCTGTGCTGAGATGTTTGGAGGCCTAGACATTTGTGCGGTCAAGGCTGTTCACGGCAAAGACGGCAATGACTACATCATCGAGGTACTGAGGGGAATCACCTACAGTATGCATGAAGGTTTACTGTTGAGTGTCATGTTATTTTATGGTCTGGTCTACTGTAATGTTGGGCGTTCACATGTCTGGATCAAAGAAATAAAAGGCGATAGAGGAAATAACTCTATGTCATTTCCCAGTAGACTAAACCCTAAAAGCACAATGGAGCCCTTCCTTTAAGCTTCCAAAGCATAACCAATGACTAACATGTTGATACATCTTTGCAGTCAAAACATTTTCATATTATTATTTGTATGAATATGTATTTTCAAGGATGGTAGACAGACATAGGGGAGGTTGGAGAGAGAGAGAGAGAGAGAAATGGGAAGGAGAAAGAGGGAGAGCAGAGCCAGGAAAGGGCCCAGTCTATCTAGCCTTGATGCTGACCAAATCCTTGAGAAGCACAGAGCCTTTTGCATGTTAGACTCACATCTGCAATTCTTTTGTGTCATGACCTTCATTTGGACTCAGATGAAGACAAAGAACTGTCAAAACACTAGGCAAGGTAAACACAATTTTAGGTGGATTGTACACTTTACTGCAAAGAGGACACTTACAAAATACAAAATTACAATCCTCTTTTAACATACCATATAATTTGGTATCATAACTACTACAAACCAAAACAAATATCAAAATCATTCACTATTTTACTACATAACGATTGGTATGAGTGAATTGTTAAAGCAAATTCCTGAGCATTTGCAATTACAGTAGCACCAGTCATACATATTTAAGATATCTATTAAGATAGCACCGTCACACATTCACAATATCTACAGTATTTAGATATTTGGTATATTTAGATCTGTTTAGGTCTGTTTAGACCCAGATGTTCACATCTGTAATGTCTGTTTAGATATGCTGTCATTAGTAATTCAAAGTCTCTGACAAATGAGGCAACAAGTCATTATAGTGACTTGTTTTGCACTGAGTGTAGGAGCGTAAACAGACGGACCATTGGTTTTCTTCTTGGTTCATTCCACACATCAACACACTCCATTCGCCGCCTCTCGAATGTTGCAGCAGAAGTGTAAAAGACGTGTTTAAGGGTGGTGAGCAACCCTCTGCACACACACACGCCAAACGTCTCCTCTTGAGTTTGTTTTCAGCCTACCCCTAAGCTCTATAACATCTGTTTCCCCTGACAGGCCAAAACCAGCCCCTTAGAATGGCATTTGGCTTCCAGTCTCTCTCTATAGGCTCAACAGTGTCTGGACTCCTCTGAGCCGGTCAAACAGACACTTTAAGTATGTTCTAATGGCAGATACTTGATCTCCACATCCGTTCAGTTCATTGCAGGTCACCAACACAATAGTCTTTCACTTTTTTCTCTCTCTCTCTCCCTCTCAGTTCGGGAGTCAAACCACGTCGTCTACAGTTTGTCTGTTTAGAGACCATTTGTAGCAAAGCTCCGAGGGGAATGGGTGTTGACATTTCATTTCATTACCAGACGCTCCATGGCGTTGTTTCTTTTGATCTGCTGTAATGTAGCCGACTGCAAGGAGGAACTGGGCCTCAAAATCGGGGGCACAGACTTTAGACTTCACAGGCCAGCAGGACCTAAGACATTCAGACTTCATCCTGGCCTGAGAATCAAACAATAAGGCCATAAATCTCAAAAGCCTGGGAACATTAATAGAGGATGTGGAGTTATAAATACCAATATTTGAGAAAAAATCCTAATTGGCTTCTTTCAATATCAATATTCATCTGCGGTGAAATAAATATGGTTTCTCAGAGTGGAGCTGCTGAAATCATGTTTGTGTAGGCTCCTCTTTCTGACACCAACTGTGTGTGTATTGTGTATGCGTGTGTGGGTGTGTGTGTGTGTATGTGTAGACTCATCTCCTCTCTCTGAGGACACCAAGCTGAACTCAAAATGGATTTTCATGTCAGTAGTACAATGGCAGTGCCAACAGTCTACACTATTAACACTTTACACTATTCTATAGCAGCAGACCACTCTGGAAATATTCCATTGTGTAAATGGGCGGGCGGTGGTAACGTGGAAGTAGCCTAAAAAAAAAAAAGTTGTGGGTTCGAATCCCAGCTGCCACCGTTGTGCCCTTGAGCAAGGCACTTAACCCTAAGTTGCTCTAGGGGAGACTGTCCCTGAACAATTGATAGTTGACAAGTTGTAAGTCGCTTTGGATAAAAGCGTCTGCTAAGTGCATAAATGTAAATGTATCTTCCATGTTGATGTTAGTTGACTAATTCCCTCACTCCCCATTTAAAGTTGGTGTGTGGTGAACATTCGACCACAAAATGACTTCCTTGCTTTAGGCAGGTGGGTTACACATAGATGGTGGTTGAAGATCCATCCCCGCATTACATTTCTGCATAGAGTTAACTGACTTTAGCAGATTAACTGACTGACACTTCTATCCAAAGTGACATGAATTCACAACAGTGCATTCGGAAATCAAACATAGGTTGCCCTATTAACAGAAGCTTTCATATCAATCAGGAACATTACTGCTTCTTTAGTGCACCCAGCAGAGAAAGATAAAGTGCTATCTGTATCATGTAATGCATGTTGATGACAGTGGTATAGTAATTAGCATCAAAGCTGACTGTTCCCACAGATTTTTCATTCCATTTCCGTTCTGTTTTTTGATCCAAATGGACCCTTATTTCATATGAACAAATAAAAACAATGCCTGAACATTCTATTTGATGACCTAACAATTTCTGCTACGTTCACAGCAATACTCAGTTCTCTACTATATTTTCTCCTGTGTCCTTTCCCTAAATGTCTGTAAACCTATCTGATTGGGTGTGGTTCTACTGTGGTTTACGCCACTTGCTTTGAAAGCATTTCTTGATGCATAACAGTCTTTGTTAGTTGTTTTTCATCTGTCAAGAACCTGACCTTTTACGTTTTTGCCTGGGGCATGCAACCATCTGACTGAGTCTTCTTTGTGACCACGTCTGAATGCACGCCACTGTCTGCTTGGAGTACACTCATGCGTCTGCATCTGATTTCCAGTCCTTCTGAAACTGGATGTCCAAAGCCCTAGGCTGATTCACAGACCTTTGGCTTACAGCATTAGTGAAGTATGCCCACCATTTAACAGACCTTTGCTGACTTAACTGTCTAGGGAAAGGGTGGACTGCAGAGGTGAGAGATTGGCTGCTATGATAGCCTTGTGATGGTCCAGCATTGTCAAATTGAAACTTAACATTTAGTGGTCAAGGACTGAAGTGACTCATTACACCTGGTTCTAGCTTGTGTGTGTGTGTGTGTGTGTGTGTGTGTGTGTGTGTGTGTGTGTGTGTGTGTGTGTTTGAAAGACGTTTGTGTGAAGTTTTCTTCGTCGTTTCGGCAAGTAGCCGTATAATAAGTGGGATAGTGTATTAATGTCCGCCCATCATTAAAAAGGGAAAATATTTCCCTTCAGGACCAATCAATTTCTGTGCGACCTGTCAGGAAATATTTTCAGTTCTAGCTCAGCCCTATAATGACCAGCGGACAATACATTATCCCTTGCATAATGACTGTATATATCATATAGCATGTTAGTACACCTGCTGTATATATCAGACATATATAGTACCCCTGCTGGTCTCCTGGCTCTGTATTTATAAGTGACCTCTGCTCTTATTTCTGTCTAAGTAGCACATACTGGTTCTCGCTGGGTTTTGATGGGAGCCTCTCCATGTTCTCTCTCATGCAGCGCATGGTGACCATAAAAAAATTTGGACAGAGAGGAGATCAAAGCCAATGAGCTCTTAGACTCAGGGATAATAATAACACTCATAACTCAAATATTACTGTAGTAAAGATCTGAGGGCTGTCTCCTGTCCTCTGCCCTCTTCCATATTGGATTAATTAAACCTCTTAACCGTGGGGGCATCTGGAGAGCTTCAACACTCGACACTTCAACACTTTCCTCATGGGATATTTGTTCTTTCAGGGGTCAGTCACCTTATTTGGCAGCATTTGTGTTTACACAGATAGTAGCTCACAACTATGCACTGGTTTATCTGCATTTTAGATTAGTACCCTCACTACATAGAGTGGGCAATGGGGATAAAGACACAACAGTAGGTCCAGGGGGGGTATACTATGTCTCTCCGCAACAACTTGGACAGATATAGACATGGGGCCTGTACTACTAAGCAAGGTTACTGTTTAACCCGGGTAGCTTTGGGAGTTGTCACTGATCTCTAAAAGAACCCTCCATCGAGCATCAGTTGTTTTTGAAGTGACATGTTGTTTGTAGATCAGCGGTTACTCCAGAAGTTACCCAGTTTAGTAAACCGGCTTCCTAGTATACCCCCCTGCTGTCTTGTAGTGTTGCAGCACTCTGCTGGTGGTGACAGGTGTTTATTGGCAGTGTGTTGGAAAGTGTTCCTTTCCACTCTTAGTGTTCCAGCTCCTCAGAAGTATAATCATCATCATGTATTGACCACAGGGTTGACACCCAGCCGCCCAGCTAAACACATACACAATGTTAAAAACATATGTGTTCTTCATGCTGCCTGCTGCCTGCCAAGATATGCATACACTTGTGTAGACATGCACACACACACGCACACACACACACAAACACATACACTCACTGCTACAACCTTGTAAACTGACACACACTTACACATGCATGACTACACTTACAACCATGGTATGATACATCTGCCCAACATACACACAGCCTAAATGATATTAGCATAAACTGTACTGTTGTGTTACACAAAACACAAGAATGCACACACATACCTACAGTAAGTCCCTAGCTGGTGCCATGGTCCCTAGATAGATCCCACTACAGCAGTGAGTAAACTCACTTAGACCTGTTGTTCTGAGCTCCCAAACCCCCCCTGTTCTGAGGCCCCATTTCATCCTGACACCGCAGTGAGCTCACATCTAAAACTGGCTCACACAGGTCATTTCAGACCAGACCCCACCTCTTCCTCAGTGCCCAGAGAGGAATCTCCCTGCTCCCAAACCCCCTCCAGACCAAGCTGGAGCTAAGATAGCGGACACTCTCCCCCTTCTCTTCTCTCCTCTGCTGCTCCAGCTATCTCAGGTCCCTAGGCTCCGGCATACTGAGGATATAATGATGTAAGGAGAGTGGGGAGTGTAGTGTCTCGCTGTAGTGGCCCTTGCTCTCTCTCTGACTCTCTCTCCCAGGATGCCAATTGTTTCCTGCAGACAAGTCAAGTCTGGCTAATGTCTACAGAGGCAAGGGGAGCCTCCTGTGACCCTGGCAGTGTGTGTGTTTGTGTGTGTGTGTGTGTATGAGAGAGAGAAAGAGAATGTGTGTAAAGAAAGCAGATGGAAAAAATAAGTGTTTCTGAGAACCTGTGTGAAGGTATGTACTGTATATGCAAGCGTGTGTGTGTCTGTTTGTCAATGTGTGTCAGGGACTGTCTATGTGTGTGTGTGTGTCTGTGTGTATGTATGTGCGTGTGTGCGTGTGTGTGTGTGTGTGTGTAAATCCACATAAGAAGTGAAATTTCTCTTGCCAAATCTGTCCAGGACTTATTTTTTCAAAATTCAGTTATTAAAACCTTCTCCTGTCCTATTTGCTCCATTCTACTGTTGCCTAAGAAACCATTTTTCCCACGGAAATCTTTTTTTTTGTATCCTGTAGTACGAAGAAAAAAAAAAAGAAGAAAAAAACCCAAGTGTGAGTTTATTTTTGCGTTTTCAAACTGTACATCTAAATTAAGCCCCATTGTCTCTTTTACCACATTCCAGAACCTCCCCTCCCCACAGATCAGATTCCCAGCGGGGCTAACGGCGGCAGAAAACTGCACTGTCATTATCTCAGTGTAGGGCTGACATCGAGGCCCAATCCAGGCCATATTTAGACAGAAGAGTCAAACACTGTCTCTCCTGGCATGACTGTGAGCATAGGTCCTGTGTGTGTGTGTGTGTGTGTGTGTGAGGGAGAGAGAGTGTGTGTGTGTGTGTGTGTGTGTGTGCACTGCTTCTGCTCCAAACACTCTCATTCTCAAACTTATAACAGTCATGGGAAGACCATAAACAGACACACACACACTTACATGCACCCATCCACATACTCCCACAGATACACATGCACACATACTACATATTGTACACGTCATTGTTATTTTAAGAGCCTTTGGAAGCTGGAGGTGTAGGGCAAAGTCCTCAGTGAGTCCACTGCTAAGGAATGTAGCGTGACAAGAGAGCGACCAGTCTCTCACACCCCACCACCGGATGAGACTTAATGAATTTGAGGGGGTGGGTATATGACTGCGTGTGTTTTTGTTTGTTTGTGTTCACTTGTGGTATGTGTATGTGATTTGTATGCTGTTGTGTGTGTGCTTGTGGTATGTCCGTTTGTGTGTGTGTGTGTGTGTGTGTGTGTGTGTGTGCACTTGTGGATTGTGTATGTGCATTAGCACATTGACATGTATGCTGGTGTGTGTGCTTGTGGTTTGTCCGTTTGTGTGTGTGTGCGTGCACATTTGTGGTATGTGTATGTGCATGAGCACATTGACATGTATGCTGGCATGTGTGTGTGTGTGTGGAATGTCCGTTTGTGTGTATGACTATGTGATAGAGGATGGCAAAGTAGACAATACGTTGCTGCCCATCCTGTTACTAAGCAATGCAAAATTGCATTCTGCTCCAGACTGCTAGGAAATTGCTTCTGACATCTCCCAAAACAAAAGCCCCATGATTGTTCTCTCTTCTCCCCCTCCAAGAGAGGCCCAGCATATGTTGTTGTTGGCCTTGTCTGTGATTAAGATTAAGACACTTAGTTCACAACCTGCCTTTGGAAAGTGGGACGTTTAGGCAGACTTTTGACAGATAAAATTCCCTTTTCTCAATTAGCCGTGGAAAAGGTGTCAGCTGCAGTATACAATGCAGCTGCCATCTCCTAGCATTTGCCGTGGTGCATATGCATAGAAAGACAGGCTCTCTGGATCCAACAACTCTGTTCATTTGTCTTAATTATAATTCTAGGGCATCATGGTAGGAGCTAACACAGACTGTCTGTCCAAGTTTGCATTTTAAAAAAAGTTTTGTACAGAGAAAGCAAAGTTTTTGTTTGGTTCGTTGCAGAGCAGCCCGAACAAAACAGGATCCAGGATCCATGGGTAAATGTCAAGTTTTCTTGACCAGGTGAATTTAATCCTACTTTCGTCCTGTGTCGTACGGCCAGGAGAAAGTGAGGACAACATTTTGTGCCTCATTTTACAAAACTCATAAAATAAAGAAAGAAATAAACAAAGAAACCTAGGAACCATTCCTGATGAGCTCTGTCTCTCCAGAATAGAGTGTGACGCGCTGGTGAGTATGACGCTTTGGTGTGTGTATGTGTGTGTGTGTGTGTGACGTGTCTCTCATCAGCCTGAACAGTAGTGGTGCTATGAGAACCCTGAGAAACAAGAAACAGAACAGTTAAAAAAAAGAAATGGTTTCCCCCTTTGTCAGGAAAGGGCAGAGCGAAAAGAACACCATGCTCCTCAATAAAAACACCCAAGCACAAACACACAGACACACACACATATGCATGCATTCATGCAGGCACACACACACACACACACACACACACACACACAGGCAAACACACAGGCACACATACTCACACGCATACATACACTACACACACACGCACAGGCACACCCACAAGCACACATATGCTTTAATACAGACAGAGACAGATACGTACATAAACACAAAACACACACACTCTCTCACACATACACTAACAGACACAGAGAGAGAGAGAAAGAGAGAGAGAAACGAAATTACACACACACACACACATACACACAACAAACAAAAAAAAACGACACCTTGGCTGTCCCAGCTGGCTGGCCCTCTCTCTCGTCATCTGCTCGATGGCTTTATGGCCTGGCGTAATTACAAGGGTGCACCCAGGCCCCGGCTGTGCCCGCAGGCATTTGAAGTCCTCGCTAGCGGCTGCCAGCGTGCTGGGGCTTCGGTGGCTGTGGTTATGACTTAACAAGCATCGCCGCCAGCCTGCCAGCCTCTCTCCCTGCCCGCCTGCCTGCTCATACCCTCTGGGGCTGGATCACTGGTCTCCAGTAGTAGGCAGGGGTGGGGGTGTGATACTCATTGCTGCTGCAGCTACTGCTGTGCAGTTCTGTGGTCTGCGCCCAGAGTTTTGTTTACATGGAATGGCACATATACATGCACGCATACACACACACATTCACAGATAGAAAAAAATGTCTCAGAAGCAGATGCAGTTGCACATGCACACATATAAACAGACATCCCTGTAAAGTTTACATACAGTAGCACAGCATAAACATGCGCGCAGACACACACACACACACACACACACATACACATACACCTACACCATGCCTTCTGTGTTTACACTGCACCAGATGCAGGCCTCAAGCTCCTCTTTAAGTGGGTACACATACACACACACACACACTGCCCTGCTGTGCCCTGTTCTGCCCTTCCCTACCCTACCCTGGGCTGGCCTGCTATCTTTCCTGCTGCTGCTGTTGTGTTTCCTCAGCTGTTTCCTGTTGACTTTTCGCTGTTAGGTCCCTCAGTTGAAGTTGCGAAGACCATTTCTCAATTTGAACCACTCAGGGTTGGATTCCTAGACAGCGTTGTTGGCCAACTTTACATTTTCAACTGTCGATAGTTACACAATTAGGTGCAACTATAAAGGTCAAGAGTGCGTACGTTAGTGCGTTAGCAGTGACGCTTTCTAGTCATTCACCCCTGATCAGTTGATGACTTGCAGAAAGATTTAGAGGTGCTGTAGAAGTTAGCAAAGTGATCCTGCAGTTTTGGTTTTAGTTTTCCAGGAGATGCCATGTGGGTACGGAAGCATAAGTATGTTCCAAAATAGAACTGATAAGTAAAAATGGATATTGGCTACCCAGTTCTTTTTCCACAGGGTTTGGGTTGTCTTGATGTAATGTGATGTAAATTAGATGAGTTCATCAGCAGTATCACACGTTTCTCAATGGGTTACATGTGTATGGCCTTTAACAGGTTTCATCTGGAGTGGATGATTGTGCTCACTGAAGCTATTTAAAAAAAAGAAAAAACTATGAAAAGATAGTTGACCATTGCTGTACTCACAGCATGCAGTTGTGTCTTGATGTGGATGTCATTTTGCTCCTTTGACTGTCCATGACCAAGTGCAAGTCTGAGTCCAAACAAACAAAACAATTGCAAACACACATCAAATAAACAAAATAAATGTTTGTTGATGTTTATCTTACATTGTTTGTCTTGAACTTTTGCACCAAGACTAAAAGTTTATGCCACCAGCAACTCTAATCTTAACAGCTAAAAACATCTGTTGATGAGATGTAATCCACTGTTGCGTCAGAACTCCAAGGCCTAGTGCATGCAACACTGCTGAAATAATTTTAGTCTCAGAATTAGTCAGTCTCTGCATAGGCCTGGCATAAGCAGAATCAAAAACGAGCAAGACATTTCCTACTGATGTCCAACACTGCCATCTAGTGTTTCACTTCTCAAGACATCTACTGTGCTTGCAGATTGGTGCATTAAATGTGGATCATATTCAACGTTACTGTATGGAGATCTGCTACAACACTAGTATATGGCTTTATTACAGTATTGTTACTGTTTGCTATCATAATACTATTCTATTATTTTTCATTATTACCTGTGCACAGGTGATGGACAGTTCTATGCCTCTGATTGGTGAGCACATGGAGGAGGACAAACAGCTGATCACAGATCTGGTGGTAAACAAGATGACCAGCATGCTGCTCGGAATTACCTCTCCCCAGACCACCTCAGCTAAGGTGCATTTTTAATGTCTTTTTCACACCGTACTGAACTGGAGCTGAATTGATGTCATGTAATCCATTTAGTGATGTGTTATCTATTTTAAGATAAGATAAAACCCCATGTCCTCCCTGTTTTCTCTGCAATTATTTCATTAAAGCTGAATTTAATTAATCTGATATGCAATTATATTCTGTTCTATGAGTATGAGTAAATGTGTTCTGTTTATATGCTTTGACAACCACAGCCTCAGACAACACAACCCAGGCGTGCACAAGGTAGGTGAAAAGATTTTCCATTAGGTAACCCAAGATTTGGGGGTCTGGGTTTAGTATACATAACAACATAATCTACTGACATCCAAAATTCCAAGTAAACACAGTCATCCTCAACAGTGTCATAAGAGCTCAACACAGTCATTTTGGTGAGTGAAAATTTATCTGGGTTGAAACTATATAAAACAGCACATTATATTCATCCTCTTTGCAGGGGGTCCCCGGTCTGCCGCCGGTTCTCCATCTCAGTCGGCCCAGGCCTCTCCACAGCGAGCCCGATCAGCAACCACCTCTCCAAGCCAGGCCTTCCAGCCAGGGCCCATCCCCGCCCCAGGTCCTGGAGGAGCCTCCCAGAAACAGCCCCCACAGCTCAAGTATGACCACAGCTCTCTTTCTCTCTCTCTCCCCACTTCTGCTGGGTTTTTGTTGAAGTGGCTGTCCATAGTTTGGTTGGCTTCAATTCCCAAAGTCTATGTAATTAACCATAATTCCATGTCTATCAATGAGCTAATGGGTTAGAAGGACATGGGGATTGAGTCAGAGTGTTTGTTCAACCTCCTTCCTTGAATAAACTGTGCAAATCTCTATGAAGATTAGGTTTGTTTTCAATATGCAGTGCTGTCATTCCAGAATATTATCTGTCTCATACTAATGTGTTTGTTTTGATTTGCTTTGGGTTGTGCATCTTTTGTTTTTAGTTTAGTTCAGTTCAGTTTAGGTGTTTTTTTTCCTTGTCTCTGTGCTTTTGTCTTCTTTTTTATCCAAAGCTAGCTTGAGGGTGTCTTTAAATCTACTACTGTGCACTCAAGTGGACAGTTGCATTCTGACGTTTGATCTCACACTCCTTTCCCTCCTCCCTGCAGTAAATCTCAATCCCTGACCAATACGTTCACCGAGACACTGCGGGGCTACACCACTGACGACGAGGCCAAGGCTGAGACTATCCGCAGCCTAAGGCAGTCCTTTGCCAGTCTCTTCTCTGACTAGCGGCCTACTCATTCCCAAACCCACCGGCTCTCTACACCACTTACTTCCCCCTCTCTCTTTCCCAAATCCCCACCCAGGCCACCCCTCCTGTCTGGAGGAGCACAGAGGCGAGCTGAAACTAAGGAGCACCTAGAGGAACATTTTCACCAGGTGTACTCAAGTTATCAGAGCGGAAGACTCTGAAGTCACTTCCCCCATGACTTCCTGTTTTGGGATTCCATCAGCATGGGGGAAGAGAAGCCTTCTGATTGGTAGGAGGATGAAGCAGGTGTCTGTTGAATGGTTCTTGTTATATGCTTTGGTCATGCACATGTCTGTATGTTATAGTTTTGGTTTGCAGTCCATTATGTTGTTCAGTACAGTAGTGCAAATGTAAATGTGTTAGTACAGTAGATGTAGTTTTCCTGTTCAGCGTGTCAGTAGGATTCATATTAATTCATTTTAGTGTGTATTCTTTTTTAAAAAAAGCATTACGACTGAAAAAATACATGTTTTAATTATAATGAGAAAATAATATAATGGAAAAGTACTACAAGCTTTGACTTTCTTGGAAACTGGTATCAAATTACCATTTCTGAGAGGGTTGGTGTCCATGTGGTAGGCATGTACTTTTTTCTTGTTTTTCTTCAGCAAACAAATGAGAAATGTCTACCAAGATAAACTAAAACAACCCTTAAACCCAGAAATGTATTGTAAATGTACTTTTTTTAATTGATCAGTCTTCCATTATCATTGACTCTTCCTTTTATTAAGCCAATACAACGTGAATATTTGAGATACCTTGTAAATAACTATGTTATAGTGGGGCACTGGGCAGTTATTGTGCCTCAATGTCGTAAAAAAAATAGGGAAACGTTTTCCGTTGAGGTCATATTAACTAGCATTAAGGAAATGCAGTTATTTACATTTCCAAATGATTACCTGCAGCATGTAACTTAATGTTTGTTAATGAAGTCAGTGTGTGTGTGTGTGTGTGTGTGTGTGTGTGTGTGTGTGTGTGTGTAACTGGATAGTCACCGTCAGCATTTACCATCACTAATGTTAGATAAAGAGAACTCAGTGTCAAACGTTTCCTGTTTAATGCAAGTTCCAAATCCTTAGATGTGCAGTAAATCATGTTATGACAAAAGCAACTCACATGATCAGTTTGCTTACTGTAGCCAATGAGAAGACCAAGACATCACCATTGCATCTAATTAGCTAACCAACATGGTCCCTGCTACTTTGTTGATGTCACTACACAAATTTTACTTTGCAATTTATGCAAAGTTATCCCGAAGGAAAAATGCTGGAAAGCATGATTTTTAATATTGATGCCACAATGACAGCAGCTTCCAGATGGCTCAGTCAGCTATGGCCGTGAGGTTGAAATGAAACTGTCTGTCCTGCCTATGGGCCTACATCAGGAAGTACGCCAGACAACCTATAACCTGCTGTACTGTTCAGGGTTTTTGTGCCATCAGATGAGCATGTACATGTTATGCAGTGCAATTTTTTCCGGCATTTTTATGACACCCATTCTATAGGAAGTGCCCTTAGATTACTCTGAGCACACAGGTGCAGTCCGCTATTCAAATCCAGTATGCTAGTTTTGTCAAATTCAAATAGATTCCAAATTCATAAAATCACTGTCATGGTGGAACAGCAGTTGTTCTAACAATTGGTTGTCCTGGGTTTGAACTACCCCAACTGTTTTTTATGTAAATTCAAATTTTTTTCCTTTGGATTTGCTCGCAAACCGGTCGTGCAGTTTTATGTGACGTGTGTGCGATCTGTCTGACGAAAACTCTGCGAGTAACAGAAAGAATATGGGTTAGTTCCACCAGGTGTGAGGAATGGATTGACAGTTCCGCCTGTTTCACAGCCATTCTTCTCTGTTAGATCACTGGTAGTTTCTGTCACTCAGATAACATATAGATATCACATGACACTGCGTAACCTTAGCTTTCCAACGGTGTTACTTGCTAGTTGCTAGCTTTAAATTTACATATAAATACTAATATTAATACTGATTTGGGTTCATCTCATACTCATTCTTCTCAATGAAATATCTCATTATGTGTTTACCTAAATACAGCATACCGCATATAAAAATAAACAGGAGATATATGCAAATTATATAAAATAAAATTTTCATATTGTCACATTGATTGTCAAATGGAAGATACGCGGGATAACAGCCTTCAAGGCAGTTCGATGTAAATAATGTCTTGGCGGAGGCAACCCCTCTCCACGCTTTATGCATCGGGGAGTCCTCCAACTCGCCATTATTTCCATCAAACTGGTCACCTCGTCTCGTTTTATTTTTTCTTTTCTTTTTTTTCAGTTGTGAATTGCGTGTTCTAATTAAACACCAAGCCTTGTAGACCTTCCTCCAAGATGTCAGTCTTGGTCAATTCATTGCCTTATCGGTTCTTTTAGCAGAGATTATAATGGATAGCTTTGGCTAATTATTAGACCCCAAAAATCTAAATTCACTGAAGGAAAATACATCCAAAGACCACTAAAATAATATTTAAATACACAAATACATATAAGAGATTTTTTTTCTTTTGGTCTCTATTTACACATTCATCTGTAGATCATGTCTGACTCATTCAATTATTTGAGAATGCTTATGTGTTGTTTCTGAAGTGAAAATTTGTCAAATGGACCAAATTATATGTAACTAATGTCAAAGCTTCCAGTTGTTGCATTGTTAGTTTAAGAGAATGCTTACTTTCTGTATTAACGTGTCATCATTGCAAAATTAGCACAGACTATACAGTGCTCTGAAAAGCCATAAAAATCTGTACAAAACCTTAGTGTTTACTTTGTAAAGTGTGTTAATATTGTTATGCTACTGTGCTGCATTCAGTATGATTCAGTTAGATTACATTTCTCTCTTGGTTTACATGTAAGCTACATTCTGTGTATAGCAACTGTTATATATGGATATCTACTGTCCTTGGCTGGTGTTCATCACCTAGTGCAGTCATTTTTGTGTAAGTTACTGGTATTAAAACAAAGGGCAATGTTCTGCATGGTGCACAAAAATCCTAGCTTCAAGTGCTTCAAAGCCAATAACACATTTGCAGCAGCACAGGTGGTACAAGAGTGTATCTGTCTGTCTCAACTTCTGCAAGCTTTTGTTTATTCCAAGATCCTCCATGTACGGTATACAAATGCAATAATTACACAGTGAATGGTAAACAGTGAATGGAATGTGAAATACTGGAACGGTGAATACTGGTGGAATTACAGCTCATATACACACGCCAAGGGAAACTGAAAAATCGCAACACCAGTTAGATTATGACATCATATTCCTCCATTGTGAACTGTTTTATTTTATTCAAGGAAAAGATCACAAAATGAGCCATACAGAATCTTTCCCTAAGTGGCATCGAACACATCAGTCTTGCTGTAGTGCTGTGGCATGATGGTAATCTCTATCTCTCTATCAATCCCTCTCTACCCCTCCCTCCCTCTCTCTACCCCCTCATTCTCTATCTGTCTCTCTGTCTTATGTGCCTCTAGTGTACAGTTGTAACTTATCATTTTTCGTCTGGCTGCTTGACTCTGTAAATGAAGTGTGGGAAATTGTATGTGAAAACTGTGATACATATCATTTGCATCTTTTTTCCCTCGATTTATGTATTAATTTGTATCTATAACATTTGTTTGGATTATTGGAGAATCTGATATTAAAGGTGGCATTGTTTTAATATGAGTCCAGAGTTTGGCCATGGCATGAGATTCTTTTCCCTTACTGCTATTTACAAATTTCATCCTTTGTCAGATTTTGTTGTGCCATTTAAGTTAGGGACCAAGCAAATAGCAAGTGCAGGACATCAAACTTCTACACTAATGTCACATTTACCTTGCACCTCTAATTCTGCACAGGAAGGAAGGCTCCTATATGCATCACACTGTCCATCTCAGTCTCAGCAGCAATACCTCATCAAATGAGACTTCCGTTTCAGGCAGGAAGTGCTGTTGCTATATATACCTCCCTGTTTAAAGACACACCAAAGTGCTGATCAATAGTGACAAAAAGCAGAAAAGGCATCTAAAGAGGAAAAACTAATCAAATAAAATGAATATGCATGCATGTGCTACAGCCCTATCAGGATGCAATACGTTCAGATAAAAACTGCTATGGAATGTTTTTAACTTAATTGCTGTTAGCCAGGCACAGGCACAGATCTTTCTCTTTTGTCTTTCATTTTGAGACAGATGAACCTATTTACAAATCCATAAAAATGCTACCTTTGCAGTGTTGATAATGTCTTAGAAGTTTCAAGTGAAATGCTGAAAAGGTTGAGAAGTAACTCTATGTACTTCATGTTTTACATCATGTTTTTATTAAACTGTTTTTGTGTGGTTACGGTTCACTGACCCCATAACTGGTCACTGCAGGAAAATCAGACCTAAATAATGTCTTCCCATGCTGGACTGCTGTAGCTACAGGTCCTAATATCCTGGTCCTGGTGCTTGGTGTCACTGTAGCTACAAACTCATTGTATTCAAAGCTATAAATAAATATATGCACACTATGCACACAGCAATGCACACTCAAGCAAACTGGCTGAAGTAGTACAACAACAAGAAACAACCCACTTCCAAACTACAGAAAAGGGCCTAATTAACACCCCATATGTTATGAAACACTTGGTGAGGTTAGCGTGAGATTGCACTTGATAGTGAAGGTTTATGTGTGAGTTTTGGCATAGTTGAGGGAGATGCTCTTTGTTTGTGTGCTGTTTCTTATGATGCATGCCACTGCTGGTGAGTTACCGTAATATTGTTGTGAACATATTGTTGTTCAATTTAACATTTATTTAATTTAATTTAATTTAATGAATGTGTGTGTGTGTGTGTGTGTGTGTAACCATGAGATCAAAGATTGCTTCATGCCCAGTGGACCTTTAGTATCTCTTGTTTTTTTGTTTTTTTTTAAACATATTCTCCATGATCAAGCCAAAACACATTACATGATAACTGCATTCTAAAATATAATAATAAATATAAAATACACAACAAATTAGTCTAATTACCTAATTAATGGCAATATTTGGATTTCACACAAAACATTTATATATGTGTTAATAGATGTGTGTCTGTCTGCAGGTTGTATAATATCTGAGCCCGAAAATGAGACCATCATCAAATGCCCTGGAGAGTCTGTTCTCCTGCACTGCTCCTGTACTGACCTGCAGATCAAACCTGATGGGTTTCAGTGGAGTTTTACTCACAACACAAGGTTTTATAACTTGATTGGAGAACTGAGTGAAGAAGAAAAGAAGGCTTACAGTAGTAGAGTCCAGACATTTAATGCTAGTTCTCCAGGAAATGCATCCCTACTTCTGTCTAACCTGACCGAAGAAGATCAGGGACACTACATTTGTGAGATAAGAAGTGTAATACCATCATGGAGAATCATCATACTCATTGTTAAAGGTACCTCAGAACTTCCCAGAATGCATTTCTTCATCTGTTTGGCCTTGCCCTAATGCATTATCTGATATCCATTGTCTAAATTTACATCATAGAACATCCCAATACTGCAAAATATCCCAGGACTACAGAACATCTCAACACTGTGGAATATCCCGGCACCACAGAACATCTCAACATTGTGAAATATCCCAGGACCACAGAACTTGTCAAAGAGGATACCACAGAACACCCTGCCATTGTAGAATATCCCAGCACCACAGGACATTTTATAACTGTAGGACATTTTAGCATGCCTTTCTTCATCTGCTTGGCTCTTTCCCTGTCGTCTGTGATAGTGGGAGCAACTGCAGTCATCTGCTTTTCATGTAGAGGTACAGAACAAGCATAACACACAAACCACACACACACACGCACACTGTGATTAACATTGACATGTGGTGAGTTACTGTGTACTGCTGGAGAATTCTCGTCTTTGTGTGAATTAATGTTCGGTTTCACTTTTTGTGTAGCCAAAATGTATTTATTTACAAATATTGTTAATTTATCTCTTTGTGGGCACTAACCCGGCTTGACCAGTGCGGACACGGACACATCAAATATTCTGAGTTTGTGACCAAATTGGTGTTTGGTTGACACACCTATGCTTTCTTAAATCATGTGCACATTTTATGAAATCGTGCACACACTTCAGAAGAAATAAACTGAGAGCACAATTTGGTAAAGTGAGAGCACACTTAATGAAATTGAAAGCACAATTTAGTAAACGTTTGTCTCTAATCCCCCGCCAAAATTTGCCATGACACACCCAGGGCTCCGTACTATAGTAAGTTCATTAGTGAGGGTTAGAGAAGTTGCTCTTTGTACTGAGTGGTCTTTTTGTTTTGTTTAATTGTTTTTCCATGTGCTTCTCAGTGGTGTAACGAACAATAATCAGTATCTTCCCCTAAGTGGCACTGAACACATCAGTCATGTTGTAGTACTGTCGCATGATGGTAATCTCTATTTCTCTATCCTTCACTCTCTCCCTCTCTTCCTTCCTCTCTCTCACTCTGTCCTCCCCATTCTCTATCTATCTATCTAACTATCTTTTTTGTATCTAGTGTACTGTAAGGCAAAATTTACATTCTTTTTCTCTTTTGGGTTTGTGTTATTTCTTTAAATTCTTGGTTTATTCCTGTTTTGGGTTATATGGTTCTCTCATTTATGTTTTATTTGATTGTGACTTTCAGTTCAGTTTAACTTCTAGTCATACGAGTTTATGGCATTTGAGCTTATGGCTTACTGTTAAATAAATCATCCATTATTCCACCAGTTCATATGTCTCTCTTCTCCTATGCCATGCCACTCTTTTACCTGGTAAACTACTTGGCAATATTCAAGGTCAACCTATTTATATTTAATCAACTACCTTACGCCTCTAACTCTGCACAGGAAGTGAGGCCTCACTGTCCATCTCAGTCATGAAGGAAGTGCCGTTGCTATATATACCTCACAGTTTAATCAACTGAAGTACCTAAAGTACTGACCACTAATGAACCAACTGTGGAAAAGTAATCTGAAGAGAGCAATGCATGTTAAACAAACACAGACTATAATGGTGGTATGTTATTTATCTACTCCATTGAAGGCTACTATGCCATAACTAACCCTGAAAAATTACTTTAATTACTTTCATTGACAGCAGTAATGATTATTGACAGCAGTAATGAATCCAAACCACAGCTCATTCTTGATGAAACCACCATCTCATCCTTAACACATGGTGATGAAACCACATTTCACCGTTGGCCAAGTAGTCAAAGCAAGCTGATGATCTACCTTGGCGAGACTAAAGCAAGATTACTTATTTTTATTGAAAGTCCACAAGTTTTGTTTTTCATTTTTATTACATTCTGTAAATGTGTGTGTATGCTATTGTAGGCGAATGCCAAAAATATGAGGGATATCTCACAAATGTAATCCCATGGATATTTAGAAGATTACTTTAGATTAGATTAGATTAGATTAGATTCAACTTTATTGACATTACTCATGTATAAATACAGGTAACGAAATGTGGTTTGGCATCTAATCAGAAGAGCAATTTATATTCAGATAAGAGTAGTAATAATAAATAGGCAGAATAATAATTAGGCAGAATGCTTTTCTTGTGGACATCCTCAATGGCAGGAAGTGGAGTCCCTGTGATTCTCTGAGCAGTTTTCACCACTTGCTGCAGAGCCTTGCGACCAGCGACAGAGCAATTTCCATACCAAACTGTCACACAGTTAGTCAGGATGCTCTCCATCGCACAGCGGTAGAAATTGCTCAGGATGCTAGTGGACAGGTGTTTTTTCTTTAATGTCCTTAGGAAGAAGAGGCCTTACACAGGCCTGCAGTCATGGGTGAAAAGGGAGTAGAGGAATGGGGATAGCACACAGCCTTGTGGTGACAGGGTGGTGGAATGGTTCTGGCCTGACCTAACAAACTGGGGTCTGTTGGTCAGGAAGTCCATGATCCAGTTGCAGATGGGGTTGCTGATTCCAAGGTCGCCGAGTTTGGCGATACTTAAGTATGCCTGTACTGTAAAAATGGTGGTGACCACATAATGACCTAAATATGAAAATAGAAATGGCTAAGGTACAAATGAAGAGTTCGGTTCCAAAACACTATATCCACCATTTTAATTCATTTTCAGAAATCATTTTTTTACATTTTGTTTTTCAGATATATTACTGGATCGATAATTTGTGGTATCTATAGTTCATGCACAATTCGCTATGCATGTTTTGAAATAAGGCCATGTTGTATTGCTGCGGTCTGTAGGAAAGGCTGCAGTTACAGACACCTTTGCACATGAAGACAGAAGAGACGAAGTGAGACTGAGCACAAGGAGGAAGAGGTGAGGTCATATACCGTTTCCCTTAGAGAGAGCAGTATACCTAGCTACTATCTTTACGTGTTTATCGTCTGTTCATCCTCTCTCTCACTAGTCTGACGCCTCATTCACAATTCAATTCAACGCAAGTTCCCAAAACAGGTTTCCATCCACCTGTTCTTATAATCTTTTACAGTAAATAGAAGTTGATAGGTTTTGCAGACACTGTGACCAAGCATGAATTCACATATTTACTGAACTACTATGTTTCTGTTTTGAGGAATTTATAAAGAATAGATTTGGCATCTATCTATTTTACAATTTGTGTGAAAATACAATGTGATTAACAATTTGTTCCAACAAAAAGAAGACAAAAATAAAATTGCTAAAATAAGATAAAATTATGATTCAGTATGATATTTCAAATTATCTTCTTTAATTTCTGCATTACCGGTGGTATAATTTCTTTTTTTTTTTCTTGATATTCAGCAATTTCACTCAAAATCCTGCAGATGGCGTGTGCAAATCAAAGTTTCTTTCTTTTCTTAGTTCTGCCTTAATTTTATGACAGTAAATCAGGTATTCCTAAATCACCTATTTAGGTCTAGTGTTGTGCAGATATTGCAGCTGATTTAAGTCTCGTTTAAGTTAACGAGAAGCAGATGCGGCTAACTCAGGTTAGTGGAATAGTTTCAGCCTCATGTTAAAGTTCAGGCTACTTCAAACGAGTCTTAATCACTGAAGTGCTGCTATGATTAGTGATTTTGATGGAATACCCCCCAGTGCTATAAATCTCTATTTTAAGGAGCCCCACACTTTGTTGGTAGTATAATGAGGGTCCTAACATTTAAAACAAGGCACTGAGAACGTTGTAAGTGTACAGCAAGGTTCTCACACATTAAGTGTGAGACACATGCAATTGATGGGTCTTGCATGCTCTCATGCCACACATGTCTAGAAAATCGTTTGTCTGTTTTTTAATGCACATATGAACACAGTATACATCTCTGTGTGTGTGTGTGTGTATATGTGTGTGAACAAACTGCAAACACTGCTAGATTCTAGCCCTAGAGATGGCCGACATCATGAATATTTAACTAGTTATTGATAGGCACTATTATATTATTGTGTAAATAACATAAATGTAAAAAATAAGTAACCACCCCTGCAGGAACTCCCACAGTCTCCCAAATAAAATCCCGAATGTCTAGAAAATCGTTGTCTGTAAGGTAATGCAAAATGTGGACACAGGCTATGACATCTCTTTGTGTGTGTGTGATCCAGGGTTCTCATACAATACAAGCCAACATGTCATAGACCATGTCATGGACATGGTTTCTTAACTATGGGGTGACATCTGACAAATCTGCCACAGCAAATGGGGCAGTAGCATGAAGACACAAAACTTTGCATGAAGAGCTACTTTTAAAGTGAGAACTACTCATGTCAGATACTGGCAAATTATAAGGCATCAAAAGACAACTATGGGTAGACAGGCAAAATTCCTCATATCATTCCCACATGTCACATTACATTTTACACCATTTTCAGTGTTTGTCCAAATGTTGTATTCCTATAGAGTAAAATACCAACCCGGTCTCACGACTTTGCGTGCTGTGATCACGATTTAGGCCCTTTTTCCGTGCTAGGACAACAAATTCCTACCCTATGCATTTTAATGCACAGTGCGTAACACTGCCACTAGCAGCGCTAACTGGTGACTGAGGGACAGTAGGAGAGAAATTTGCGCACGTTGGCTTAAAACAATTTTTCCGTCACGGCCTCCAGTTCATGCGAAGTTGTGCTGTAAAAACAATAAAAGTTGTGCTGTAAAAAATAGGCTTTGTAAACTCTGCAACGATTTTGGCCTGTTCCAAGCCATTAATGTACATAGGCTACTATCACAATTAATGTGCCTTTAGTTGTCTTCTGTTGTACATTTATGTAAATTAAAGTTTTTCTCAAATGCTAAAACACATTTCACAAATGTTTCCTCCATGTTCCCCAATGTCTAAACACAACACCATTTTCTAAAGCTACATAAACACAACCACACCTTCTCACTTCAAAACTCAAACTTTCACACCAAAACAGCAGCTTTCAAAAATGTAAACACTATACACATCATTACACACTACAGCAAAACAATTGAAAACACAATGCTCAATTTGTGAGAAGGTTCTTTGTTTCATAACTGCCAATGCATATTTTTAGAAACTTTACAGTAACAGATCTTCTTAGATCTCTGCAGAGGATTAGGAATTTAGATTTTCATATGAAGAGTATAAATCTATAGAAAATACTGCATGTACACTACTTAATGCAAAAACAGACTCTATTGCACACAACAGTACTCTTGAAAACATGATCAGGGTGTGAAGTTTTTTATTTACTTTATTCACACCACACACACACCACAATCACTGTGCGGCATCATGACGCTGAGCTGCATCGGGCCACATCACCTCATCCACATCGCAGGCTATATTGTCTCTTGCCAGGCACCATGGGAAAAATGCCCTGGAATGGCGAATCCATCCTTGGAAGGCCTCCACTGGGATGTCAACACAGGCCAGCTTCATTGCCCTTTGGAGGTTCTCTCTAGTGTATGCTTGTCTGTCATAAACCTTCCATCTCCACGATGAGAAGAACTCCTCTATAGGGTTCAGGAAAGGGGAGTAGGGTGGCAGACAGTTTAAACAGTTTAAAAACAGTTTAAAAACTGTTACTGTTGGTGGTGAACCACTCTCTGATTTGGTTTGTTCTGTGGAAGCGGACATTGTCCCAAATGATCACATAAATGTGATGTGTGGGCCCAGGATGGTGTTGTTGGCGGTCCAGGAGGATGTCTCTTAGCTCCTCTTGGAAGGTGAGGAGACGTTGGGTGTTGTAAGACCCAAGGACAGCATGCCAGTGGACAAGCCCCTCCAAACCCATGGCCTCACAAAGAGTAATATTACTACTGTTATATTACTACTGTCCACTAACTGTACTGTAAACATGGATGTATACTTACTTGCACATACTCGTAACTCGTAACATAGAGTACAATACCTGTTGTGTTGTCTGAATGCCCTGACAATGGTGGCCATGGTGAACTTACTCAGGTGTGTACGGACTCAGTCCTGCTTCAGCCATTGTCATGCCATGGACAATGACATGGTCAACGACTGTTGCTCGCATCTCGTCTGTAATGATGGTGCGAGGTTGTCTCCCTCCTGGACCTTCTCCTCTCCCTCCTGGACGGTCTTCTCTCCCTTGTTGGCCTCCTCCTCTTCCTCGTTGGCATGCTCCTCTTCTTCCATGGCCAGCTCTTCTTCCTCCTCTGACTCGAATTCCTCTTCCCCTGACTCTGCCTTCATCCACTGTGTTTGTTTGGAATCTTCAGCAAACTGTGCACTCTGAACTTGCTTTTAAACATGTGGTCACAGCATTAGCAAAAATCTTTTTGGTGCACACATTCTATGTATGTCAATAAACCTTGAAACAAAAGCTTCCGACTGTGTTCACCACTGAGGGTCCCAAATGAGCAACATGCCTAGCCAAGAATCTAGACCAGGGGTTCTCAAACTTTATTGGACCGGGGACCCCTTGTGAAGCAGAAAACATAATCGCAACACAAATTTGACTATACAGGCTTATATCCATTTGTTCAGTTAGACGCTAGATGCTATCTAGTTGCAGTTTTCTTCTAGAGTAGGTCTTCTACCAAGGCTTGGTCAGACCAGTCAAAATGCTCTATCTTTGTAGAGAGTGTTTGGGGGGGCTTAGCATGATGATGACAGGGCTGCGGCGGTGCAAAATAAATAAGGCTGTGTGGTCATCTGAATTGGCTTTGGCATCGACTTTGGAAGAATTAGACTTGGGCTTTTCTTTGAAAGTTGAGCAGAAAAAGGCACTTGCAGGATGTATTTGCTGTTTTGCCGACGTTGCTCTGATTCAATTATAGTCTCATCTAACCCTAGGCTCATCAGGCTACAATAATAACAATAGAAAACTATAGGTTAGCTACTGTTGAGATGTATCATACACATTCACACAGTGTTATGGATGAAAGATTCTACGTGCTACGCTCTAGAATCTTTGTAATGGATGTTCAGTGTGGGATCTAGATGTTGTGTGCATATAGATAGCCTAGATATCCTAAAAAGTACAGACAGAAGAGAGAGTGTGGGTACTTTTCTAGTAAAGAAAAGTAAAGCTGACTGGTATTTAGCACTTTTATCTACAACCTGTATACTCATAACTATGCTGGGTATGGTTAGGGTGAGTATGGTGAAGGACTTTGTCAGGTGGACAGACTACCTATAGCTGACCAAAGACATGGTGGTAGACATCATATTTGTATATGTATAGGGTACAATTACGTATTGGTAATATCCTTGCACTGTTGTTGTTGTTGTCACATAACTGCAAAAAAAGTTTTGATGCATACAGAACTAGAAGCACTTTAGAAGGGGGAAAAGACACATATGGAAACAACTTATCAGACACTATATTATGGTTTGTGATGAACCAACATCCACTTTCACATGTCTACAACAAGGTTATATCAGTTTCAACCCTGGATGGCTACCAGGCTACAGTTCAGGCTACAGGCTACAGGCTAAAGTTCAGGCTACAGGCTACAGTTCAACACCAAAAAAGGTTAATGAAGACTTTGGGTGTGTGAAAACGGGTTATTACATAGAGTAGTGAAAGTCTCACTCTCGAATATAAATCTTATGATTGTGATTTATAGGAAAGGATGTCAAGACAAACGCTTTGGCCTAAGCCATCTTCATCATCTCCAGACTACCAGGCTACCAAGAGCTACCAAGTCATCAGATTTTGCCTGAGTTGGTGAGAGGCATGAGAGAGTGATGTTCAGCCACACCCTCCACCCTCATTTTTAGCACCAGTCACCAGCTACCATCAGCTACCACCAGCTACCAAGTCCAGCAACTATATATCCACTGCTGAACCACCCAGGAGCAGTTAGGGGTCCTTGCTCAAGGACACTTCAGACATGGATGTGGTGGACATGGGAGAGTGATGTTCAGCCACACCCTCCACCCACATTTTTAGCATCAGTTGCCATTCACCCTTTGTTCACGAGTCCAGTCCCCTAATAGCCTGATTCGTCAACTGCTTTCACATTGTTTGACTTGCAGAGCCTCTGAAACCTATCAATTGGTATGTATTCAGTCCACAGTCAGAAGATACTTTCTGCTTTGGTTGTGACACATGTTATGCGTTGGAATACACCATTTGAGTTCAAAGTTCAAACGCTTTCACCCCTCCCTCTGTTCGCTGATTGGCCCGTCCCAGCTCAGAGATAGTGCAAACCAAAGCTTATGCCTGGCTCCCTGACACAGTGGTGGAGTTAAAATGAACTGAGTGGAAGCTAGGCGGCACTAGCCTGACTAGTCTCCTAACCCGGTGGTGGTAAACCTATGGAATGAGTACTCCCCTGGGATCTTGAATCAGTTCTAGGGGGTATGCAAACTAAATCTGTCAATTGATTTTCAGTTCTAACCAGCATAAAGTTCAGGTACAGATCTTTCATTCACATTTAGATTTAGATTTACATTTATGCATTTAGCATGCACTTTGAAGGAATTGATTTCATTGGGACTTCCCGAGATGACGTCTGAGAATCTGTGAGAAAGTAGGACCTCAGAGACCCTAACCCAACAGTGTCTGTGTATTCAAGATGAACTCCAAATGAGATTAGCTGTGTGTCTGAACCTGGGAAGACAGATAACAGCCATTAATGTTATAATGGGGGTAACAAAGGTGACTCAACTTGGACCATCATGGCCAGACGACTACCGGTTGTGAATTAGCATGTCTACAGGAAGGAGGTGATCACCTAACCACCACCCTGTCACACCTGAAGCCAGACAAGATCATCAAAGGATATTTGTAATTAGCCACCTCATTGTTAACTATTGATGACTCAATGGTATAAATGGTAGGGGACCTCAGTTGATCTCCGACGCCGGTGTTCCCATAGTATCTTTGTATGCTATGTTACTACCTTTTCTCTGAATAAAGACGGAATTACTGACTTGAGAAGACATCCTGTTTCCTTACAACTTTTATCCAAAGTGACTTACAAAAGAGGATAGATAACATTCAAGCTACAACACAATGAAAAAAACAACTAAATCTTTCACTCAAACTATCCTCAATACAATAGAATAAAACCCAGATGTACACTACATGATTATGTACCCATATGAGTTTGCATTTTCTTTATTTGCAGCAGTAATTATTAATTTATATATTATAAAATATTAATTGATGTAGCGTCTGGGTGCAATAGGACATAGGATGTTTCAGGGAGTATGCTGCAGTTAAAAGTTTGGGAACCACTGCCCAAAACAATAGGCCTAACCCCTGTACCCCAGTATACCACAACTGCCATGTTTTCTTGCACGTCTGCATCAAATAAACAGAAGAGAGTGTGTTTTTTTATAAACTAAAAACAACAAAAAAGTGTTAGTGAAACTGAACAAGTGGACACTGAAAAGGAAGTGTAGATTTCAGCTAAGTCCAGGAGCATATCTGGGTTAGCTACTGTAGGACGCAGAAGTATATAAGGTATAAGGTATAAGATATCCCTCTCTGCACACTTTTATCATCAAAGAGAAAACAAAAGGTTTATGTGATGGTTAGGTATGATGTGATGTCTATGTAACTGCATCTTTAATCTAATTTTTTGCAGGATGAAGCTCTTCCTCTGTCTGCTTTATACAGCTCATATCAATGCTGGTGAGTATTGATTTTTCATATCTTAGAGACGGGAACTGGAGCAGTGGTTCCTCACTGTATAGTGTGAGTTCACTAAGTGTATGTTATGTGTGTATGTGTTCTACAAAAAAAGTATTACTTAGAGAATAAAAAATCTATGAAGAAATAAGAATTTTAAAAATGATTGGTGAACCACCAATAAGCAAATGTGTTGCTTTTAAATGTTTGCCTTGTATTATTCTAGGCATGGACCAGTTACTGGTTTCACCTTGGTTTGAAACTTACACAGTTCATAACGAGTCAAATTTTATTTCATATTTAGTCGTGTGTGTTTGTGTGTAGTTTTTCTGTGTGTGTGTGTGTGTGTGTGTGTGTGTGTGTGTGTGTGGAGGGCGGGGGGTATTTATTTTTCTCTGTCAACTTTCTTATTATTATTGTTATTCATATATAATATATTATTTGCCTAAAACACTGTCCTGCGGTTTATATATGGTATGGCTGTAATTGCTGTAATGTTATATTATATTTACATTTACATTTACATTTAGGCATTTAGCAGACGCTGTTATCCAAAGCGACTTACAAAAAGAGGATAACATTCAAGCTATGACACAATGAAAGAAGCAAACAAGGGGTGCATATTGCTAACATAGAAACTGCACCAATTTAAGTTGAAAGTGCAATAGTGCAGAGAAACTAAATTGTTAAGTGCATTCTCAAAGTTTACGCCAGGAGATATTCTTGGAAGAGCTGGGTCTTCACGAGTTTCTTGAAGGTGGAGAGGGTATCAGTTGATCTGGTAGCATTTGGGACTTCATTCCACCAGCGCGGAACCAGACCAGAGTCTGGATTGACGTGCACAAGGTGTTGGTCGTGCTAGAAAACATTCCCTAGAGGAGCGAAGCGGTCGTCGGGTGACATAGGGCTTCAGGAGAGAATTCAGGTAGATGGGAGCAGAGCCATCATTCACCCTGAAGGCCATCATAAGTGCCTTGAATTTAATGCGAGCAGCCAGCAGCAGCAGTTATACATATATTAATTTTGTACCAAACCATTGCAGGACGTTCAGTATGGTATGTGTCCTGAGAGTTTCTTTACAACTGACAAGCTTTGTTAGTGTCTATTCCATGCTAAAAATCCACATTTGTTTAGTCTGCTCCACAAATGTTGAGTTCATTACACCAGAGATGGATGACTTTAAAAACAATCTCCAGCCATAGTAGTCCTTCACATAAATGGGGAGTGATCATTCTCACTTCCTTTTTGTGTTGTACATGTTGTGCAAGATATATGTAAATACACTCCTTACACAGCTTATAGCCTGGTAACAGAAATAGCTGCTGCACTATGTTCTGGTGACTCATTTTTATCTGTAAAGCTAACCATTCAAGATGTAAAGCCTCATTCACACCACAATCAGTGAAATGCTAATGCAGCTTTAGTTCGTTTTTGTTTACCACTTACAGCAGCCGGTTTGTGCAGAAGACCATTTTTGGTATGAAAGCATAAGCACAAACACACCAAGAATGCACTGCTTGTGTGTATGGGACCTAAAATTATGCAATCTATAACCCATGTTAGAGGTTACTGAGTGCTGTCTGTAGAAGAAAATGAACATTTGATACAACATAGGCCAGATTGTGAACCAACAGCTAATATTAACTGAATGGGGAATAGAAAAATGAAACCGAAGTGAGTTTCTGTGAAAAAACTGTGAAACTTTTGATTGGTTGAAGGTGGCGAATAAAACCTGAGTGAGTAAAACACACAATTGTGGGTTTTTTTAATGAGCAAATCTGTCATTTTGTGTACCAAATCATTATATTTGTTTTTTGTGCTTTTTTCTGTAGATTGTATTGTTTCTGAGCCTAAGTTTGAGGACATCATCAGATCACCAGGCGAATCTGTTCTCATGCACTGCTCCTGTACTGACCAGCAGATCAAACTTGACGATTTTCAGTGGATAGTTAATACCAACAAAAATTCTTATGAATTGACTCATAGAGATTTGTTTAAAAATAAAATCAAAGACGGCAGACTCAAGATATTCAGTGCAACAACACCAGGAAACACACCCCTGCTCCTCTCCAACTTGACTGCAGAGGACAAAGGAGTCTACCAGTGTGTGGTCGAAAGCAATGGAAGTGGAACATTCAGAGTCATCACACTCACCATCAAAAGTAATAACTTAAATTTTGTGATTAATGCTCCGTTTTGTACAATTATCATGGCATGCTGTGGTGTAGTCCACATGATGGTTTATTTTAGATTCAGTGATTGGACACAGCCATAGTATGCTCTTAAATCTATTTTTGGGCTTTTTTCCTTTATTCAGATAGAACAGTGGAAAATGATAGGAAACAGGTGAGAACGATCGATGGGGTGCCATCAGAAAATGATCACAGGCCGGACCCAAACATACCTCCCCATGGACACTTGAACCTAAGTGTGGTACAGATCTTGCAGTCTGTTCCACAGCTCTCCAATGGTATGCAATTGTTGAAATTTGATGCAATCATTAAGATAACAGTTTAATGATAAGGATCAGGGAGGCTAGTTATGGTATCAGTGATAGTTACTGTAAGACACTCATTACATGCATTGTTATGAAGACATTTCTGTTATTGCATGAATATGACTTTTGGAATCATTTGTCAAGTTCAAGTTGTCGTTGTCCATCCAGGATCTCCCAGCATGCAATTTCTCATCCGTTTGGCTCTTTCCCTGCTGTTTCTGATGATGGGAACAACTGCATGTTATCTGCTGTTCATGCAGAGGTAAACAGGCACAACAAACTACACACATAAATGCATGCACTAGGGATGT
This sequence comes from Tenualosa thibaudeaui, assembly GCA_027481765.1. Classification (NCBI taxonomy): domain Eukaryota; kingdom Metazoa; phylum Chordata; class Actinopteri; order Clupeiformes; family Clupeidae; genus Tenualosa; species Tenualosa thibaudeaui. The sequence continues at coordinate 9,629,600 of JAIFZK010000022.1, forward strand.
CAATCCCATGAATTTGTCAAAAAAAAAAAAAAGTTTTATTAGAGATTCTCAAATTTAGTCTGATTTTGAGCTACAGGGCATTGACGTTACCATTACCATGGTGTGATAACTCAAATTCTAATTGCACTACCCACAGCAAGCAAAAGTGAGCAGAAAGCAAAAGGACAAGGTCATCATGTGTGAAAACAAAGAGGATATTGCAAGGCTAGTTTCAGTATGTGCTTTTTGATGCATTTCTTAGCTAATCTGTTTTTGTATTGAATGTACAGATGACAGGTATTCATTTCCTAGATTAATTAATTTATTATTCTCTTTGAACTCTACAGTAACCCGGATTGACCAGTACTGACTCGGACACATGAAGCATTCAGAATAATTATTTTGTAATAATTCAGTTTGAACTGTGCTTACTCAAGTCAATTCAAAGAGTTACATTCTAAAAAGTGTGAGTGTGGCCTTTCTACAAACACACAGGCGCCTGCACACGCACAAACACACACACACACACAATATACCATGCCCATACAACATTAAAAACCACAGTGATATTCCACATGTGAATGTGACTTTGCTGAACTTGTCTGTGAAGTGCATTGTGTAACGTGTGCTGGAACAGCAAAATGGGGAAATTGTGAACAAATTCTGTAAATGAATATGAAGCAGGATATTTCATCAGCTTTTGGATTAGGGATTATTGGGATAAGATTGCATTGTATTTAAACTTATATTTAAACTTTATTCTTAATTATGACCACCACTAGCATAGCTAGCAGCAGGCATATAGGTGTTGCTCGAGTTCCCTTACTTCACTTTTTTTTTCCCCCAGTGATTTTTTCGTCTCCGTCCCTGGGACAGCTGCTTTAACACACATATCCTGCTTTTGCCCAAGTTACTCTTGAATGGGATTGTCCAGGATAGAAAACACAAATACACTTATCAGATGAGAGGTGTAGGTTGCAACTGACAAAGTATTTAGTCTTTTTTTTGTTTTGTCTCTCTCAATTCTCCCGTTAAAGGCAAACCTCATGCGCACAGAGAGATTAGACTGAAAAGATGACAGCAGAACATTTCCATAGTGATTTTAACCAAATAGTTTAAGCCAAACATTTTCTCTTTTCACTGAACGAGAAAACAAGTAGCTCTAACTTTCACAAGGCAAAAGATGATAGCATGATGGTAGGTGATTGGGGCATTGGAAGAATTTGTAATGTGTTTGTACACAGCTAGTAATAGGAGCCTGGGGGCCACTCCCATAACATTTTTGAAAAATTAGATGTCATTACCTGCATTCTGGTTTATTTTCACAGGTTGTTAGATATCTTATTTCATCATCATCCGAAACCCAAACCCTCAACCAAATTTGCATGACTTCATGCAGGGGGCAGAGCTTATGTGCACCCCCTTAGCCACGTCCCTGATTAGGAGTGTATCAGTAAGTAATTTATATAGCACATTCTGACGTACACTAAACAAAAACATGTTGCGCACATGTTTGTCACTCTCCTGAGGCAGGAAGGCAGAACCATTCTGCAACCTCTCAACAGAAGGACATCTGACAAAGGCATGGTAAACGTCAGAAACATTTCTGGCTATGAAGAAAGCATTGTTGCGATCTCCCAGTGCAGATGTGAGATGGAAATGCATCAGTGTAGACTACTCTGCTTTGGCTAATGCCAGTTGTGCTCAGTTCAGACTGAAGTGGAAGGTAGCAAGATCACAAGATCACACTTGGAAAAAGAGGATGCATGGGTGTGTTTGTCTGTGTGTGTGCGTGTGTGTGTGTGTGTGTGTGTGTGTGTGTGTGTGTGTGTGTGTGTTTCTGAAACATACTGAAAAGACAAAGCTATATCTTTATCTCAAATCTTATTCATACATGTCCCCACCAGCTGGATGTAATATTTTGAAAGAAAGAGGACTTGTTTTGCAAAGCAAGCAATGCAGGTTTCTTTGACTTCATGAAAGTGAAGTAATAGATGCTACAAGATTCTATTTTCTTCCTGTGCGTTTAACAAAACAAAGGGTCTTGTCATTTTGGCTGCAAGAAGACTTCAGATAACTGTTCATCACACTTTCAATGATGACCAAGGTTGCTATACTTTGGTGATCATTAGGCTGCATATGCCAAGCAGGATTAGTAGTAGCCTCAGTCTACACACCTAACAGCTTTGACCCAGATTTCCTTCAAATGATTCACAATAAAGTTTTGGGAATGCCAAAATATAGTTTGATTACTGGGGGTGACTTTCACTGCACTATGAACAATATTGACAGAACTGCGTCTTTCACTGATCCATACCTCTCCTCAAGTTTGTTGCCAACCTGCAATAGATATTTGGTGATTTCAGAAACAACAAAAGATGAACAAAAATATCAGAAATTACACATTCTTTTCTAATAAGCTCAAAGCTCACATATCGACTACATATTTCTGAGACAATTTCTTCACTTTGAAAAAGTCTCGCCTGTTCTACTGTCCCATCATGCTCCAGTGCTATGTTTGATATACGTAAAGGGTATTCCTCAAAAGGCCACAAGATAGTGCTTTAATGATTCGTTATTGTTAAATAAGATTTGTGAAAAACTGGTTAAATTCATTGAGATCAACAAGGGTAAATGTGAGTGTGATCCTACATCTGTTAATGAGGTGTTCAGAAAATTCTATTCAGATCTCACCACACAAACAGTGTATCCTTTCTGGATGGGCTTGAGCAACCAAAACTTTCTTGTAGGGAAGCTGAACAACAGCTAGAACTGCTCTTAGATCTCTTAATAGAGGGAAGTCACCAGGACTAGATGCTTCTGCTGCTTGTCTGGGATTCAGTTGGTCCTCTTCTTTTAAACTCGATTAACTATGCCCTTGAGACCAGCTTTTTTCACAGAGACCAAAATATGACCCTTAGGAAAAGATCCACTTGACTGCGCTGATTTTAGACCCATCTCCTTGATTTGCTGTGATGTGAAAGTCTTTGCTAAGGTGTTCGTGTACAGATTAGATACATACGAAAGTAAATTAATAAAACATGATCAGACAGGCTTCATCAGAAGGGAATCTTTTTTTTTCACAATGAATTTCTGCCATGACATTGTCCAGCCATGTCCTTTCCGTTCCCTTCTGCCCTAGTGTCATTCACTCCAGGGATTATTCCCCCTGCACCCAGGTCTGAGAAGCCGCAGCGGTACTTATTGCAATTTCGCTGACGCCTTTATCTATTTATGTGGGTGCAGTGAGTGCAGCTGCAAAGAGGATGTGGTGGATGAAGAATAAAAAGTATCAGTAAGATAGTAGTAGTAAGAGTGCTGACTAATTAAGGAGCCACATTGTGATGAGTAATGAAATTTCTAATTGTCATAAGAATTATATGTATATATATATTATATTTTGTTAACATGCTCAGTAAGTCCTATGCAAGGACCATGCAAGTACATCAATATTCAATATTCAATCAATATTCTTTTTCAAAACTCATCAGATTCTGAACTCAAGTACTGACCCTCTTTTACATTGCTTACTGCCATCACACCGATTGTGTGTGCTTGTGTGTGTGTGTGTGTGTGTGTGTGTGTGTGTGTGTGTGTGTTCAAATTGATTAGTATGTGTGCATGGGATTTTGCTGCTTCTGATGGGAGTTGTTATTTACCACAGAGTCATGTGAAATCATTTTCCATTTCTTTACTGAATGATAAGAGTGTCGTGACCACTACTACTCTGAGTCTGGGTATCTCTTGGATGTTAACGGGCTGCTGCTGATGCTGGGCGTGGTAGTCCCGGTCCTCACAGGGTATTAATGCTGTAAAGGACGTGTTGATGATGATGATGATGACCTATGTTCAATTCAGAACCTTCAAAACTTATTTGACTTGCCTGCTTTATCATACTTTGTCTACCTCCAGCTGCGCTCTGCTCTCAAGGCATATGGTGTGCCATGGGACCATCCACCAACAGTCCATCCATTATTAGAAGGGGTTAAACCCTCTCACAATCTGTGAGGCAGAGTCTCTTATTTACAATGCTTTATTACTTAACTCTGCTAGTGGGTTATCCATAGAGAAATTATGGGATTGGGAACTTTCAATCTTTAATCAAAAACTAGACTGGCATACAATCTGGCTCGGTCTAACTCAAAGTTCTAAGACTCTAGCTCACCAACTGATCTGCTACAAATCTACCCACAGGGCATATGCAAGCCCTTACAGAAAGTTCCAGATGAACTGTGCTCCAAACTACAATTGCAAAATTTCTAATGCCCTACCTGAAACATTTATGAATATGTTTTGGGAATGCCCCACAATTGCAGATTTATGGTCTACTGTAGTGGATGAACTTTCAAAACTACTTGATGTCAACATCCCAAGAACACCACACCCTTGTCTTTTAAATCATGATACTGATCTTGAATATACTATGGTCCAACAATGTTGATGGTGGGTTTACAGCCTCCAAGAAAAAAAAAATTACAATTATGATCAATCCCAAGGCTCCACCCTGTAAGCTTTGAATAAGCTACTTAGACAATATTGTTCATTTGGAATATCATACAGCAAGGCCATGAATCCCACTTTGCAATAATGGGAAAGATAACTATGTAGAATTCAAGATATATCTAAATTACCTTCACAGTGAGTTCACATATGTAGCTGAAAGTGAGTGCATCTTATCTCTGGTAAGAGTCTTCTTGTCTTCTTCTACTTATTTATTTCTTCATATCTCTTGTAAGAGTCTTCTTGTCTTAAAATTTGGCGTCCGCACATTCACTTGGAAACAGTGTATTCTGGATTTTACAGGACTATACACATGTACGCCTATACACTACTCCTACACCCTTAGATCTGTGCAATATCAGAAACTGCAATGTTGTTACTGTAATTTATTGTTTGTAACCTCTGTGCCCCACCCCCGCAAGTTCATAACAAAAAAAACACAAGGTGTCAAGCCTCTGCTCCTCTCTCACCCCAAGGGTGTCACAGGCTAAACTATCAGCAAAACTATATATATATATATATACACACACACACACACACACACACACACATACACAAACACACAGCATGCCCTGGTCACACAACCCTGAAGTCAGTCATACTACACCGTATAATACATGGATCTAGTTAGCACTGGCTAGTTAAAAAAATTACAAGTTGACTGCTATTTATCAGATGCTGTTATCCAAAGTGACATGGAATTGCAATGGGGGGTTCAGGAATCGAAACCAGATTGACCATTTGTCAGTCCGTAACATTACCTCCAAGCAAGACTGGTAAGCCAAAGATAGTAGTAGTAGCAGTAGCAGTATTAGAAACAACTAAGTAACACTTTACTAACTAAACAAACAAGTAACACTTTACTTGACTGGTTAGTACATAATGTTTATACCAGCTGTCATAAATTGCTCACAAAGCGTTCATGACTATTTCATATCATACTATTTTCATATTTATACCCAACCTTGTATAAATGAAAGACACAATGGTGCAAGCTTATCATAATAGAAATTCAGCGGTCTCCAAGCAGCATTGCTGTTTTTGTTAAATAATTACTGGTGATAATCACAACTCGTATCAGTTTAGCAACATTGCAAAGTATCACATCAGCTAATTTCTTCAGATCTGATGATGAAAGAAGGCATAGATAGATAGATAGATAGATAGATAGATAGATAGATAGATAGATAGATAGATAGATAGATAGATAGATAGATCCCCACCCACCACCCAGTCCTATGGATGAAATCTGAATTCAGAACCGAAAGGTCTAAAACTCAGAATTATGGTGGAAATAATGGAATATCACTTATTATTTATTCATCTATTTTTAATAACAACAGCCGCAAAAAACACTCCTAAGCTCCTATATCAATTTTTAACCTGTTGCTTTGTGCAACTATAGAGAGAGATGGAGAGAATAGATATTCAGAGATGACGAAGGAAGTGGAAGAGGAGGAATTAACACAACCAAGCTAACAGTGTTTGCATAAAATAATCACATACTGACACAACTCACGTTAGAGCGCTGAACTGCTTTAGTCGAAAAAAAGCAAAAAAATCTAGTAAAAAAAGTCACTCACAATAAAACTTGAGGTATACAAAACGTCTCTCTTAGTGTGTTAATCAGAAATGTACTGAGAGGGTGGAGCTGTGTTTTACCTCATTTATGGTGCATGTCACTTGATATGATGTAAAGAAAAAGGAAGAACATGCAATACAGGATTCTGTGGTTTCATAAAAGTGTAACCATGCACTTAAAGGGACAGTCTGGAGTAATTCCAGTCATAGCCCTCTTGTACAAGCTTGCTGAGTGCTGTCGGTAGGAAGGAGAATGAGAGAATTTTGTACAACATAGAACACATTGCTTACACTAACTGAATGGTATCATAAGCTCTCTTTCACTTACCCATGGTACCATTCAGTTAACGTTAGCTGCCAGTTTGCTTTGGTCTATGTTGTTCACAATTCTTTCGCCCTGCTCCTTACAATACTCCGGAGCTGGCAAGCTCGTACAACAGGGCTATGATTAGAATTACTATTGTTTCAAAGTAGAGCAATTTGTGACTATAGTGTGTTAGGGTTTTATTCTTGCCCATTGCAAGCTTTGTTTGTGTCAAATCCACTAATCTCAAAGAAAACTTCTATGAGAAATACACTTGATTTCATGGGCTGTCCCATGCCTCACTGACTCATCAGCATGCACATGAAAGTTGAGGCAGAAGTTGCTTAATTCCAGCTGAGTCAAGAGTCATATGACAATGAATGCATTTCAGCTGAGAGCAGAAACAGGCTATGCATTTAATAGGCTATTTAATAGGCTATACATTTTTTCACTGTCTCAAAGAATAGAGGAGGTTTTTGAATTAGGGTTTTTTTTAAATAATTGAATGAGAATAGTTGATATTTACAAAGACCCAGGAGTGTGGCCACTAATGAAGAGGAAGGGGAAGTCATTTCAAATATGAAATCAGTGTTGTCTGTGAGGCTAATTTTGTCCTCACAAATTCCTTTCAGGATGAAGTTCTTCCTCGCTGTGCTTTATGCGGCCCTGAATGCTTCTTTTGGTGAGTGTTAGTATTTCATACCATACGGAGACCATTCTGTGTGTGTGTGTGTGCATGTGTGTGTGTACTTTTCTTTAATAATTTTCCCTGTTTTACTTTCTTACTAACCTATTGGTGTCTCTCTTTTCTTCTGTACTTTTAGCTGCTGTAGTGTACAGCTGTTTTGCCCTGGTTTTGACTTCTGTTTGTTAATATGATGATGGTCTGTGGATGTTTGTGTGTTTTGCTCTGTTTTCCCTTTTTTGTTTACCTCCAAAACTAATTGAAAAGTTAATCACAAAAAAGTGTGTGTGTGTATTGTAATGAATGGAAAGTATTTGGATCATACACATGTATATCGTATCTCTTAATGATCAATTATATGTGGGACAGACACCCATTTATACTGTAAATGTCACAAATGTTCTGCACACTATAACATCACATGTATTTGTGTATTTGTGTTTTGTGTCTCTGCAGGTTGTATAATATCTGAGCCTGAGAATGAGACCATCATCAGATCCACAGGAGAGTCTGTTCTTCTTTCCTGCTCCTGTACTGACCTACAGATCAAACCTCAGGATTTTCAGTGGGGGTTTAGTAACACTACAGGGTATTATAACTTGATAGAACTGGAACTAGAAGAGAGGAGTAACAGCATACAGACCATCAGTGAAGATATTCAAGGAGATCTATCCCTACTTTTGACTAACCTGACTGAACGGGACCAGGGATACTACACTTGTGAGATCGAAGACAATCAAAGTGAATTGTTTGTTAGAACCATCAGAGTAATCATCATCAATCATCAAAGTATTCAATTTTAATTTTGTTCATGAAATAGTTGATTTTTAAATTTTACTGATCAACATGGCTTATTATACTATCAGGCTAAGTGTCACCATCTTATTTTTTCTCATTAGCAGGAGGCGAAGGAACAGGAACAGTATATATTTTGAATATTATTATACTGCTGCTGCTGGTGTTGCTTGGAATGGCTTCAGTCATCTATTGGAGATACAGACATATTCATATCAACACTACAGGGATATTTCAAGAAAGTGGCTAACTGAGCTCAGAGCCAGTGTTAAATCTGTTCTTCCAACTATATCCCTGTCGCCAAGTGCTGTCGTTAGGAAGAGGAACAACTGGGAATTTAGTACTGGAAGAGTTGGGAATCAGAATCAGCTCTGTGCTGTGTGTACTGTATGCAGCATTGTATGTGTCTTATATTGTTGTATTATTTTGTTTAAGTAGTTTATATATGTCATGTTGACACAGTTTCTGGACCTAAAGCCAAGAAGCGCTTCCTTTGTGCTGTACGCAAAGGTGTGAATATGCTTACAATTGCAATGGCCAAAAGAACTAATCAATGATTTCAGAAGACCGCCAGGCAAACACTGCCCACTATACATCAACAACCTTCCAGGACAAAGTTTCTGGGCATCCACATCACAGACAGCCTCACCTGGACCAAGAACACCACATCACAAAGAAAGCCTAGCAACACCTCTATTTTCTGCAGAAGCTTTGGAAGGCCCACCTCCCCCATACACAGGCTTGCTGCGAAATGAATGAAAGTGAATGGAAGTTTCAGTCTAGGTCTAGAACATATCATGAAGTGCATACTTCACTTTCAGAACCTTCACTGCATCATCGGTGTTGGTGGAAAATATTATATATATATATATATATATATATATATATATATATATATATACAGTGTCTGTAATCAATTTTGCAAATGCATGTTTTGTCTAAGACTCATAAAAAGTTGTTACTTGACCAATTTTGAATGCAGCCTTGTGTATGAGCATTTTGCATGGGAGTCTTGCAAACAAATTAGCACAACTGATTATTTGGTATTGGTGAGCTTGCTAATCCACAAAGACAAAAAGCAACATGGATGAAACTTTGCTGAAAGAAATGGATGACGGGTAAACGGGAGGTTGGAGGAGGAATTTATCTGTTGTCTGAAAAATGCAGCAGAATATTACAGATTTTCTCTGGGAGAAACTCCTGAACACTGATAGGCGTGAATCTCTTTACGCTTTTAATGTGCACCTGGTCTTCATTTGCTAGATATAGGAACTCTATTTTCTGGAAGCCTATTTAAACTGTTCTATTTCAGTCTGTGTAAAAAAGCTGCTCCAACTTTTCTTGCAAATACACTTAAAGTTTAGTTCCAATGCTGTTGTTAAGAAGGCGTGACTCTCCATGGTTGAGGATGAAAAACTCTGCGGGGTCACGACCTTGCTGCTCCATGGCTTCCGTCAGTTTCACTGGCGGCTCCAGGTAATACTGACAAGTGATAAATAAATATAAATCATAATAAACAAATGGACAAACTAAAAACAAACAAAGAAATAAACAGTCGATACATTTTTAATAGATGTGGTCATCCCAATCCCTGATTAAAGGGAGTTTTCCTACATTCCTGTCATTGTTACCTCTAACACACACACAGCAGTGAGAGTATTGAAAACAGAATGTATGTCTTATTATTTCTAGTGATAAATAGCTACAGTAATACTGTATGTATAGTCCTACCTCATAGGATAAGGCAAATGTGCCCCAGTGTATAGCGAGAGAGTGTTTTGCCTTGACGTCTATGTGAATCTTTACTGCTTCCTCAGGATCCACATGTTGAGAACACATGATACGTCTAAAAGGGAGGGAGAAAAAGAGAGGGAGAAAGAGATGGAGAAGAATGAGAAAAAAAGACACACATGCATGATATCATGACAACACACACACACAAACACACAAATACATGCATGCACACTCACACACACACACATACACACACACACATACCTGCACAATGATGGACACACACACACACACACACAAAGAAACACACACATATGTGCATGCACACACACACACGCACGCACACAAACACGCACACACACAAACACACACCTGGGCAGGTAGGCTCCAATGGGGATGGCAGCGAGGTCAAAGGGGCCAAAACATCGTCCAATCTCCTGGAAGGAGGAGCAGTAGCCTGTGTCCCCTCCAAAGAAGAAACGACAACAGGGGCCCAACACTGACCAGCTACCTGTCACAGAACAAATGCACACACCATTTACACACACACACACACGGTTACTGTAATAAACACACACACACACTCAAAGAAGAAACTACATGAGTCCAGCACTAACCAGTTATTTGTCACAAGAAACACACATGTTATATTATTTAGACACACACACACACACACACACACAGCTGGCATTTTTGCCCCAGCCATTTTAGATGTTGCACTGTCAACAGAAGCATCACTGCATACAATCTTATGCGTGCATGCGTGTGGCTGTGGTCAAGTGTGTGTGTGTGTGTTTGACTGACCCCAGAGTGTACGGTTGTCATCAAACAGAGTGCGTTTACACCAGTGCTGCGCAGGTGTGCAGACAAAGGTGACCTCTTCATGACCCGGGATGCAGGTCTTGTCCCACCAATCCAGCTGGGTCACATTCTGGCAGCCACGGCGACGCAGCCAGTTCAGCAGGCCCAGTGGAACCAGCCAGTGCAGATCCGCTCCAAAGCGCTGATTCAGTGCTTTCACCGAGGCCAGGTCCAGATGGTCATAGTGTGTGTGAGAGATAAGAACAGTGTCCAGCCGAGGCAGCTGGTCTACGGAGCACGGTGGGCCCCGGTACCGTTTGTATCCCACAAACTGCACTGGAGAAGCCCGTTGGCTAAAGACTGGATCTGTCAGAATTACCAGGCCATCCATCTCCACCAGAACCGAAGCGTGACCCAGCCAGGTGACCCGCAGGTCCGACCCAACAGAACCCACACTCTCTGGGCTACGCACAAAGAACGGCTCCAGAACTGGCAACTTATCATCTAGAACCTGCACACACACATACACACACGCACACACACACGCACACACACACACACAGACCGCAGTTCTTTATCCAGAACCTGGACAAACACCACACCCAAACACCACACTCATACACACACTCTTCATGCAGAACCTCAATATACTCTGGCAACGCTAACACAAGCGCACACACACACACACACACACACACACACACACACACACACACACACACAGAGGTAACTGATAGATCCTGCAGGTAAATTGGTTGATATGATGTGCTTTGTGCTGCTGCTGTGTAAAATGGTATCATGTCACGCTATGCATCTTCTGAATCTTACACAGGGCAAAGTCTATATGCCAGTGTTGTTTTCACACACACCTTGCACACGCTCACATCCTACCCTATGTGTATGTGTACTTCCTGATTGCTGTGCTTGTGTTGTTCTTCTCTATAAGGTCGAGGCAGATGATGTTGTATGTGTGTGTCTTACCTTTTTAGACCTGGGTACATTGCTGTTATTTTTCTCCATCATAAAGATGCGGAGGAATGTGGCATGAGATTGGTAGTTCCATGTGGGCCAGGGGTTGATAAAACGTCCACTAGAGTCCCTCTGGGAATGTGTCACATCTGGGAACGCTGCAGAGGAACTACTGTGAGTCTCGGAGTCACCTGGAGGAGGTGAGGAGGAGGAGGACCCTGATTTTGACCGCACCATTTGTTTAACCTCATCAGGGGGGTTCTTCTTCTCCTCTTTTCCTCTCCCTTCTCGTTTCCTCTCATCCACGCCTCCTCTTCTCCTCTCCTTATCCATGGGTTCAAGGGTTGTGGGTGATGCTACACCTGTGCGACACAGAGCAAGTCAGTGAGGTGCCTGTCAGTCGTGTGTGTGTGTGTGTGTGTGTGTGTGTGTGTGTGTGTGTATGTGATAGTAGCACACCCTCTGCTGAGGGAAAAAAAAACAAAGCTTGATCAATCAGGTCACCCTGCATCAATATATTTAATTTACTCCTACTCTTATCATTATCCTTACTTGATTTTACTGTCTGTCATTCACAGTTCTTTGCTTTTATTTTGTAAAAGCTCATTGAACTTGTGCTTTGTAAAGCCTGGTGAAGCAGACTATTTCACTTCGTGCAAAATGCCTGGACACTCTCAATAGAGACAGGTTTACTTCGCACTGGGTGGGCATTTTGTTCAAACTTTAATGCAAATAGGTATGCCACAGACAATTTATCTGTTGTCCTTGCAGCCACTTAAGCACAGCCAAACCAGGACCTTGGAGCTTGTTGGCCTCATAGAAGATGGCTGCTCTGTTATTCTCTGTCTCTAGTTAGTTCCATGCAACAAGTCTAGAGGGTTAATAGAATGGCATCACCTCTAGTGCTGTGTCGCGTCAGCGCATTTCAAAACACAGATCATTGTGCCTGCTGAGTCCTACTGGCGCCCGTGCAACGCTGACTTGCATATCACCAGTTATCACCCGGCAACAATTCCTCATCCTGGTACACTGCATTTCAATAATATGCATTTGCTGTCACCAGACTATGTTTGACCTATGTGATTGAAAGCAGAACATATTTTGTGTAAGTAACATTTTGGGGCCACATTACAGAAACACTGAAATCCTATCCTATCTCATTTAGGATGGCATTTAGGAATTTTGGTATTAGAGAAAGATGTTAACTGCATTTAAGAAAAAATCCCATCTTATTTTATGACAGGAATTTAACCATTACAGAACTATCCTAACCATTGAATTTTCTAAGTTAGGACTCCTAAATTAGGATGGCTCAGACCCTGTCCTAAATCTAAAATAACTGCCAAAAATAGACTGTATCACTCAATAGTCTATGACAACGAAAGAGATTCAAAAACACCTAATAGAAACAGACAGTAAAGTTATATGTGTTTTAAGACATTTAGGAATTTATTATTCCAGTATAAATGTTCTCCTTGTTCAACCATTTAGGTTATGACTTGTCCATCTTGATAAGCAAACTGTCAGAGATTAATTAGAACCTTAGACAGAAGACTTTACAACACCATCTCTATGGAATAAACTGTTAAAAATGTTAAAAGCGTAGTGCTCTGCACTTTGTTGGAGCCGGTGAGCAGAGAGGCCTTAAGCGTCTGATCTACAGGTTTTCTATTATTACACTGTCTGCATAGTGCATCCTGTATAGTAGCATTTATCCTTCAAAAGCTGAGCCAGTTCTGACACAAGTTGGATTACATTGGTTAAACATATCCTATGCAAGTCTGGGATTTTTTAACTACCCGGAGCTCCCTCTGCAGTTGCCAGTTTTTTTTACACTAATGCCCTAAATTCTTGTCAAACAGTGGATTTGTATGCAAACAAAATATAGGAACTAGATAGGAATCAGACATTTTTGAAGGGTTATGTTGACAAGGTAAGAAACATGATTAGGTTCATATGTGAGGTTTTATTTTCATTTTCATCCTTCCACGGGGTGTCATTTGTAAATGATAAATGGTCAATGACCCATTTAACCAACAATTAGGAGTGGAAAATTATAATTTATTTATCAATATAAATTGCCATTGTCGATTCTGCTTTTTAGTAGTTTTATCAAGTCTCTTACTGTCTTCCTAACTGACTAGAAAATACACAGGTTTTCAATGTCAGCACATAGACCTATAATATAGCCTATACGACTACTGTGGTCATAATAGATTAGTAGAATGAGGTAAACCATGTAGAACTGTGTTGCCTACTTCAATTTCTCTTTCAGAAAAATCCATTGACCATGTTCTAAATAAATCTGCATTGATAAGAGGAATTGATAATGTCAAAGACATGTGATTCCAGTGGATTGAAGCATTCAGTTCTTGGTACTATGTGGTCTCTATTCCCACCCCTACATAAAACTGACTAAGAAACTGGCAAATCAACCTAAAATTCTTTCATTGTGTACCTTAACATATTGGGGCTACTACAAAAACACCTTATTGGGATGGTTCAAATGAACAGATTGGAAAGAAGAGGCATGGGCAAATCATTCAAGTAAACACCAACCTGTCTGACATTAGAGAAATATAAGTCATTTTGAGTGTAGCAGCATCAACTTTGTAATTTTTTGAATGTCTAAATAATACAAGCGAGATAATTCCTTATGTTAAATGCCCACTCTTTACAATTTTTAAGTAAAGTAAAAGTACCTGACTGTTTCTTCTTTTTGTATTGCCTCAGCCAAGTCAGTACGACTTAAAAGGTGCTGAAGTGCAGTTCAGTAGACACACAAAAGAAATCCTTTATGTAAACCTCAAAGGTAGAGGTAGAGTTATCAAAGGAACCATCCCCTTTTCAAGATTAACCATTTCCTTATTGGACTTCACAGGGTGATTTTGGAAGGTCATTGCATCTTTATTGTACAATAAGGATGATATTTTTCACACGTCACTTCCAGCAAGTTTAGATGAGATTAGATTAGATTCAACTTAGTCCCTGCCTGCGCTACATAACAGTACAACAAAATGATGCTTCACATCTAACCAGAAGTGCAAATACTGTAGTAAAGTGATTTGATGTAAAGTAATGGATGTTATTTGTGGTGTAAATAGTTTATAAATTGTCTAGGAAATGCACAACCAATGTGCAATGTAATGGTAAAGTGCAAAGCATTCAATAGATAGATAGATAGATACAGTAGAAAGATTTACTTTATTGATCCCAAGCTGGGAAACTCACTAAACATCAACATCCTTGATGATGTTACATGTCTGTCGCAGGCAGGTGTTGGAGGTCAGTGTTGGCAGTAAGTGGGACACTACTGATGCATTGGGCTGTTTACAACTCAATACAGGGCTTTCCTGTCTGCTATGGTGCTGTTCCCGTGCCACACTGTGAAGTATGTTGGCAGGATACTCTCAACAGTGCGATGGTAAGCGTTTTACTGGATCTCAGTAGGCATGTGAACCTTTTTCAATTTCGGGGGGATTAAACAGCATAGCTGAGCTTTTTTAACTTTACTGGAGGTGTTGAGAGACCAGTACAGGTCTTCAAAGATGTGGACAACGGGGAGTTTAAAGCACTCGGTTTACATTGGCTCCATTTATGTGGATGGGAGCGTGGCTGGCCCTTTTGGAAATCAGAAATGAGCTCTTTGGTTTTCATGGTGTTGAGAGCAAGGCTGTTATTTGGGATGGAGGGGAGATTCAGTCCTGAGTGAATAGGGAAAACAGAAAGGGGTTGAGTACACATTGCTGGGGCACACCAGTGTTCAGAGTCAGAGGCAGATGAGGTGGGACAGGACCAGTTTTCCAAGCACTCTGTGATGATGGGGGTAAGTTCTTCTAGTCAATCAGGCACCCAGGATTGAGCTACTTGGGCACTAAAATGATGGGTGTGGAACAACAGCATGGACTAGTGGCAAATCAAAGATGCCAGTGGCAATAGATAGCTGCTCTAAACATGCCCCATAAGCATGGGACCCAGAATGCCATCAAGTCCAGCTGCATTGCGTGCAATTGCTTGCATTTACCCTGCTCAGCACAGACTGCACAACAGAGGCAGAGAGCCTGAGAGGTTGGTCAACAGGAGGTGGGCGGTGGCTCTGATGGCTGTTGTGTTATTGTCTCGGTCAAAGCTTACCTAGAAGTCATTAAGGTGTCAGTGGTTTGAAAGGTTGGATTTGCTTGTTTTTAGTCTGTGAAGGCTAGTATAAAGATGAAGATAAGATAAAGATACACTTTATTGTCTCCTTGGGGAAAACTTTTCTTAGAATTTAGTGCTGGCTGCTTTCATGGAGAATAAATAATAGATGACATTAGAATACACATGCAAAATTTAGGCCACAGGATAGGTATTGGTTAATGTGTCATAAACTTGACACATGATCTGCCTGTTATATAAACATACAGTGATTTCTACAATATACACGTGTACAAGCAAACACAACTATTAGTACACTAAGGAACACAGTATTGCACAACCCCTGTGGCCTTAGAGGCATTTAGAACTCTGAGGTTTGCACAAATGTATTCCTAAAGTGATTCGGTCTACAGCGGGGTACTCTATCGTGTTTGCCAGATGGTAAAAGTTTATTTCAGAGTGGAAGATATGGTTCTCATCAGGTAAAATTCTTCTTTCTCATAGATGGCCTACAGGGCCTTCATGCAGTCTGAATCAGATGATTCTTGATATCAAATGGTTACTGCACCATGCTGATATGCTACACCTGAGAATGCTTTCCAACACAGCGTGATAAAATAAAAACATTATTTTCTAATTGACACCAAACATTCTGAGCCCACTCAAGAAGCACAATCTTTGCTGCAGATGAGGACACAGGTGAACTACACGGTGCTCCTCCATTTGTTTGTACTTGTTTTTGTCACTCTGTCCCTCTTCAGGTTTGCTTTAGATTAAATATGTTAATGACAATGTAATGTCTTGCTGTCCAAACAATCTCTCTCTCTCTCACTCACACACACACACTCACACACACACACAAAACAGTAGTACAAAACAGTATGAATACATGAATGTTACCACCATTCATGATGTATAGAATGAGCAACCAACCTGTTTAAAGGGGGAAATCTGATTTGGTCTGGTGGAACTTGTGCATCAGAACCAAAGAACTAAATCTATTAATCATATTATATAATACAATAATATTCAGAGATGGAGAGGAGATGGTGAAGGAAGTAGTGTGTGTGTGTGTCTCAGAGACATGAAGAGTGGAGTTGATTGTTGTCTATGATCATGATCAAACAGGAAATATTTAAATGAATGTGAAATAGAACCTTGGCCAGGAAGTGTGAATACTTGTGAAACGTCAACAACCTCCTTGGAAGATGAAGCTGTGTCTGTGTTTACTTTACTCCGCTCTGCGTATCACTCTTGGTGAGTGCTAATATTTAAAATCATAAAAAGAATAGGAATATATGTATGTGTGTGTGTGTGTGTAAAATGAATGGAAAGTGTGTGATCATGCACACGTTACATGAGTTTCAATTTATTTTGTTCTTTATTGATAAAATTGGCTTATACAACCATGGTGCCAAAATACTTTACGACAACAATTATGTCTGCAAACAATAGTTTTAGGACATTCATGTTCATGACGGTAGCAGTACTTTTGTTGGTGCTGATCATGTTCAGTAGCCTAAAGGGTAAAAACTTAACATGACAAATATATACAACAGGACTATATGTAACATCCCAATTGAATAAAATCATGTTTAATACCTTTTCATAAATATTGCACATACGTCAAAATGAATTACTACTATTTAATTACTACTACTATGACTATCCAATAATGAAAAACAGACCAAAATACTCATTTTCAGCACCAAAGCATAACATGTTTGTATAATGTAACATAATGTGCATGTTGTGTGTTATCTCTGCAGGTTGTATAATATCTGAGCCTAAAGAAGAGACCATCTTCAAATCCCCAAGACAGTCTGTTCCCCTGCACTGCTCTTGTTCTGACCAACAGACTAAACTTGAGGAGTTTCATTGGAGTGTTAGTAACAAGAAAAGGTTATATAACTTGATTGGAGATCTTACTGAAGAAGACAAGAGGATTTACAGTGGTAGAGTCCAGACATTTAATGCCAATTCTCAAGGAAATGCATCCTTGCTTCTGTCCAACCTAACTGAAGAGGACCAGGGGGCTCCATGTGTCTGAAAGCAACAGAGGTGGAACATTCGGTTATCACACTCACCAAGTAATCAATTTTACTTTTGCAGAATATTGATTTTTACATTAGTATCATACTAAAGTGTATAGTCTACAGGGGACCTGTAGAACACATTGTATTCAGTTCAAAGTTGTCAAACAGTAGTTTGAGTATGCCTTTTAGAAGTATATTTGGACTCAAATGTAGTTCAGACACTGCTGATGCCTGAGCCATAGCTCCCCGACGTGTGCCTTCAATTAAAATTCAATTTAATCATTGTTATTTGAAATGTAATTATAAAATGCACACCCATCTTCAAAGGGTAGGTGCTTGAGCACCACCTGGTCATCTATGTCTACTAACTAATGTCACCTCCAAAAACAAACCACAAAAAAGTACAAAATCAAAAAGTACAATTAATAATTGTGATATGACACACAATTGTAATGTGGATCAGAGCAAAGTATGTTTCCTGAGCCAATTCCAATCTTTCATTTTGTCTTTTGTCTTTCAATAAGTGCTCTGTGTTGTATCTGTGTCTCTGTAGGTTGTATAATATCTGAGCCTGAAAATGAGACCATCATCAGATCCCCAGGAGAGTCTCTTCTTCTGCATTGCTCTTGTACTGACCTGCAGATCAAACCTGATGGGTTTCATTGAAGCTTAAACAACGATTGGGGCTATTTTGAGTTGACTGGAGAACTAAAAAATGATGATAAGCGTTTCAGTGGTAGAGTCCAGACATTCAATGAAAATACTCCAGGAAATACATCCCTGCTTCTGTCTAACCTGAATGATGAAGACCAGGGAGATTACATTTGTCAGATCTGGAGAAGACAAGATTGGTCAGAGAGAATAATCACAGTCATTGTTAAAGGTAAATAGTTTTGTTTCTAAAGGTTGCTACAAATCTTTGATGTTCATATTTCCAGCCTGCCATAATAGTGTCACACATCCATAGTTACTGTCTGAGGTTTTCTTCTCAGCAGGCACTGAAGAAGAAGGAGGGACAGTTGCCGTGGCACCCTCCTCAGGTATGTTTGTATGGATTATCATCATCCTGCTGGGAGTGGTACTGCTGGGAACAGCTGCAGTCATCTACTGGAGAAAGAGTATGCATCTACAAATACACACCAGTGTGGATTAAAACAGTGTGCAAACCTTGATATTGTAACATCGATATTGTAACCATGTAACATTGATGAAACTAGAATCAGATCCAGTCAGGGGCATTAATATCAATGATTCCCTGACAATGCTTTAAAATCCTTCTAATGTAATATAATCCATAACTTAAAGGGGACATTTAATGGATGAATGGAGGAATTGGACCTTGTTTTCTGATGTGAAAATAAAATATATTCAACTTTAATTAATGAAAAATAAGCTCAAGTGCCCAATTAAAGCCTTATATTTAGGCTTTGCAATTACTACAATTGCTTTGTGCTATTTGACACCACATGTAGGCTTAGTTCTAATTCACCCATGTTTTATGTGTATGTTTCCAAGTTCAATATTTCCATTTGAAGGAGGCCATATTCCTCCTAATTCATCAAAGCTAAAAAGCAAGTAGTTCAGAGAAGAGAACTGGATCATCAGAGAGGAACAATCAGGGAA
Organism: Tenualosa thibaudeaui; assembly: GCA_027481765.1. NCBI lineage: Eukaryota > Metazoa > Chordata > Actinopteri > Clupeiformes > Clupeidae > Tenualosa > Tenualosa thibaudeaui. Next base: position 9,648,741 of record JAIFZK010000022.1, read on the forward strand.
GGAACGACAACAGAACAAGGTGAACATCTCCCTTATTAACCTTTACTACAAATGGCCACTCCTATACACAATGAATGTGCATGCAAACACAGGCACAGAGTAACAAACATGGTTGTAGATTAACAATAAAACATGGGATTCTTGTTAATCTATGATTTTTCTTATTTTTTTTAACTTTTTAAAAATTTATTTCAATTGATGGGGAATCTTAGGGAGTCTAAATGAAGTTGTGGAGAAAGCAGACACAAGTGTTCTTATCTTAAAATGTCTAATTCTGCTGTCTGTCTCAAGGATGTGACCTACTCTACTATAGTCCATGGGAGGACAGCCAGAGCAGCACCCAGAGAGAGGAACACTGAGGAGACCACACAATATTCCAGCATCAGAACAGATAAGAGTATGATCAGCAAGATCTCTCTCTCTCTCACACACACACACACACACAAAAAGCATATATACACGCACACACACACATGCATGCACATACGCCTCCGGTCACACCTTTGGTCTAATCTGTTGCATGTCTATCTGCGCACATATGTGTGTGTATATATATATATATACACACAAAGTGTGTGTGTGTGCAGATAGAATATGATAAGCTAGAGCTCTCTCTCACTCATACACACAGACATCTGTTCACACCTCTGGTAAAATCTGTTGAATGTCTATCTGCACAGAGATAAACAGCATGTGCTTGTGAGCGCTCACATCTTTGCTAATTTTTCCAATATAAGATATGACCGACTGTCAACTGACCGACTGTCAACTGTTGACCATGGAAACAGGGCTGGGCCGCCCCCCAAAGAGACAGACACTGAAGAGATTATTATTTCAGCAGAGGAGAAATTTAGGAGTAATTTATTTTCTGATGTTGATTGTTAATATTGAATGTATGTCAGGAAAATTATGTTGCCTTTGGGATCTCCCATTTCACAATGTAATGGCTCAGTGGGTCGTGTATAATAAGATGGACAGACATAGGCAAACAGCAGCACACAAAAACACAAACAAACAAACGCTGAGAATCAAACTCATAAGTGACAATGTACAATACTGGGCTTCTCTGCGTCTTGGCGATTGGCTAGGCCCAACAGCTAACATAAAACCCAATGAACAAGCATACAAAACAAAAAACAGAGAAGAAATAAATGAAGAAAACCAATGAAAAGAATAGATGTCATCTACAGTGCCGTAACTCACCCCACTGCAGGAAACCAAAGAGGGCCTTCCCTTCCCAAAATAAACAAACACATACGCACTGAAAAAGCGATGCATCTAAAAATATTGCAGCATTCATCAACATCACATCAGCAGTACAGCTACGCCTGCTCACTTCTTGCTCCCATCCAAGACTTTGCATATCACACACTTTCTACCACACCTGTTCACCCCTGAGCACACACCTTCATTAAGGACCAGCATTATAGGCTATACATTGATTCTACACAATTCTTTGTGTAGCTCCCCCTAGGCCCTCCTGGCCATTTAGGTTGGGGTGCACTCCCCAAATTCGTTAAATCTAAGAAATCTCTTTCCCGGTAACCAATGCTTTACATAAACTAATTTACGTAAACTAATAATCAGTACTCTGAATGGGTCCATTAATACTTTTACTTACTCACTAAGCCTAGGCTAGGTTATGAATGTAACTAAATGCTTCATCAGAGTAATTCTAGCAATATCTTGACACTGTAAAACTAATACATGTGGCTATGCCTCACACTCAGTGAAATATGCCACAAAGCAGATGATTAAATTCTGCTCATACCTCTGTGCAGATGTAGCATGCTTATCCGCACACAGAGATACATGTGTGTGTGCATTGACAATTCGCATATATGCTCATTTTTTCAGAACAAGATGTGACCTACTCAACTGTTGACCATAGAAACAGGGCTGGACCACTTAATATAAAAGACCCAAGTGGTATATGTAGGATTCAAAACAAAAGGTGACACCCCCACAAGAGTTTTATGTAATGGGGCAGTAGACGGTGTGCTGAAATTGACAGTTTTCGCCAAAACTGTGTCAATCAATCAAAACATTGATTTCTAAACGGTTTTTTGGCTATTAAAACGCTGTGTATGGTCTCCTAAAGCTTTAGTTGTATATAGTTTAGTGTGTTGTTTCGTGAATGAGAATAAGCAGCTACAGAAAGAGCGACATTCTGAAACGTAAAGACCTTGGCTGTGGCTTTATCCTACACGTAGGCCTAATTTATACTGCATATAAGTAATATACTTGCATTTAAAAAAAATTAGATGTTTTCAAGAATATACACAGGGCTGTAGTAGAGGTTAAATGCGAAATGCAGTTTACCCAGTCTCAAATTTCAGAAACCTCTAAAACGCTTAACGTGAAAAAGCTTAACATACCTTAATGTTAAAACAACGATCAATCATCATCAAACTTCTCATGAACATCTCTTATCATACACACTACGACTATAACAAATATCAAAACAGAAATCCCAATATTATGGACGTAATCTGCGTTAAGGTTTTTCGTTTGCATGAGCTTCTATGGGGAGGAAAACGCTTAGCGTAGCTTAATGTCAGATAACGGCGAGCAATCATTACCAAACTTCACCCGAACATCTACCATCATACAGACATTAATTACGAAGTTGAAAGTAAGAGGAAATGTAGATAGCAAACCACGGTCTGGTAGACCAAGCAAAATTTCCCTCGCAACTGCAAGAAAAATTGTTCGGGATGCGAAGAAAAAGCCTCAAATAATAGGTGAAGTTCAACTCTCCCTCAAACAATGTCACGTGGATGTCTCAAGCAGTACTGTAAGAAGGCACTTGAAAAATGGGCTGCATGGTAGAGTTGCCAGAAGAAAGACACTTTTTCGCAAATGCCACAAAGAATCCCGCCTCAAATATGCTACACTGCACAGAGATAAACCCCAAACCTTCTGGGAGAAAGTAATGTGGAGTGATGAAACCAAAACTGAACGTTATAGGCAAAACCATACACGCTATGTTTGGCGAGGCCAAACAACAACAAGGCCTATGATGGAAAGTACACCATTCCAACAGTGAAACACGGTAGTGGATCCCTGATGTTTTGGGGATGTGTGAGCTACAAAGGCACGGGAAATTTGGTCAGAGTTGATGGCAAGATGAATGCCGCCAGTTATCAAAAAATACTAGAGGAAAATCTACACTCCTCAGCCTGGAGGCTGCGCATAGGACGAACTTGGGCATTCCAGCATGACAAAAGAGAACACAGATGTTTCACAATAAATGGCTATGGCCAACCACTATGCACTACCACTTTCACTGGGAAATAGCCAAGAAACAAAACATTTTGTCAGGGTATGTAAATTTATGAGCAGCACTGTATTTGCCATTTAGTACCACTGCTTTTTTTTTTTTTTTTGTAAACATTTGCCATTAACATTCAGTCACAATACATAATACAGTGATCACAGAATTCAGTTTACACACCTCTTATTTTACACTACACCCCTGAACATGCAACACAGGATTATTTGGCTCCAGTGTAACTATGCACTTCAGTATGGTGCTATGTGACCGTAACATGTGCAGGGGTTTGACCTTACCCACTGCAGCCTTTGTTTCAAATCTATTGGTCTCAAAGCAGCAAAAAGCTGAGTTTGTTACTTAGCCTACGGTAAGAAAGAAATGATTCCACACATGATAATCTGATTCCACGTCAGTCTACACAAGCTTAATTTCAATGGTATGAACCAATTCAAACAAATTAAAAATAGTTTACTGTACCTCAGCACTGCATACTTGTCTTGACTCTAAAGCTCTGAAGACATTTAGAAGAGAAAGGGGAGGGTGAGAGTAAAATAAGATACTCTAACATGAGTGTGTTTTGGGAAGTGTCAACACCAAGCCAGAATTTATTCATATAGCTGTAATTTTTGTTAATATTATGCTTCAATTATATTGAAAGTTCCTGATGACAGGCAGTGAAGGAGTGAAATGAGAAGCACAAAGAGGAAATTGCAACATATCCGCCACGCACAGAAGCATATGTATGAGTTAGTGCAGGCTATCCCTCCCTAGACACACATTTTATTGTCTAAGAGACATAAAGAGTGGAGTTGAGCTGTCCATGATTTTGATCAAACAGGAATCATTCAAATGAATGTGGACTGATGGATAATAGGATCTAGGCCCAGAAGTGTATACTTGTGAAACATTGTCAACCTCTTTGGAAGATGAAGCTGTGCCTGTGTTTATTTTACACAGCTCTGCATGTCACTATAGGTGAGTGCTAATATTTCGAATAAAAAAAAATTATGAATGGAAAGTGTGTGATCATGCACATTGTTACAGCCTATTAGTTACCTGAGCCTCAATTTATTTTGTTCTTTATTGATAAGGAAAATTGGGTTATAACCAATAGATGTGTTACACTTGTAAGTACCAAAGTACTGTACAACAACACTATCTACAAATAGTACATTCACGTTTGTGAAGGTAAGAGTTAAGTATTTTTGTCAGTACAATCCTAAGTCATATTCAGTAACCTATACTTTATGTATGTAATGTATGCATTACAGAATACATACACCAGACTTATGTGTAACTTCCCAGTTGAATGGAATAATGTTTTAAGACCGTTTTATAAATATTGCAAGTTAAAATGAGTCGCAAGCATCCAATAATGAAAAAAGACCAAATTAGTCATTTTCTGCACCATAGTATAATGTGTTTGTATAATGTTGTATGTTGTCCACAAGGTTGTAATATATCTGAGCCTAAATTGGAGAACATCACATTCAGTGGATGTTTGGTTGTCCTAACAGCAAAAACCATTATAACTTGATTGGACAACAGAGCAAAGAAAGGAGTTACAGACATTAGAGTAGACAAGTAGAGTCCAGACAATTAATGAAAATACTCCAGGAAATGCATCCCTGCTTCTTTCTAACCTGACTGAGGAAGACCAGGGAGAATATCAATGTGTGGTCGAAAGCAATGGAAGTGGAAAATCCAGTCATCACACTCATCATGAAAAGTAATTTGTTCAGTATTGTTTTCTAGATGTAGATTTTTGCATAATTATTGTAGTACACAGGACTTAAAACTGTCAGACACCATTTTCAATTATGAGCTTTTGTTTGCTCATCTCTGTAGACCTTGCCTGCATAAAGCTGTGTAGACATTCAGATGAAAAAAGTGAGGGTGTGACTGAGGATACTGTCTATGTGGTTTAAAGTACTGCTGTTGGTGTGTTATCTGGGAAGCAGATGGGTTGTGGAGAACAAGCCAAAAAGCATATTGGTATGGCCTTTATGTAATCTGGTAATAAAACCAGCCCCACATTTAATTTTGTAGAGGGTCTGCCATTCAGTAGTGAGAAATGATTTCTTGGTGAAGGTGTTTAGAAAGATTGAATCAGCCCTTGACTGATATCATTCTAGCTCAGTGTCTACGCCTCTCTCTGTGAGACCACATATTTTTGCTAAGCCTGAATCACTGCAAAGTATTGTGAGCTATTTCATTCATTTAATTTTCCATACCATACCATGGGTAATAAGTGTTCTGTGCAGTCTCTGCAGGTTGTATTATATCAGAGCCTGAGAATGAGACCATCATCAGATCCCCTGGAGAGTCTGTTCTCCTGGCCTGCTCCTGTACTGACCTACAAATCAAACCTGATGAGTTTATGTGGAGTTTTAGTTCTGTGACAAAGTATTCTAACATGATTGGAAAACTGAATGAAGAAGAAAAGGAGGTTTACAGTAGTAGAGTCCAGAAATTTAATGCTAGTTCTCCAGGAAATGCATCCCTACTTCTGTCTAACCTGACTGAAGGGGATCAGGGAAACTACATTTGTGAAATCATCTACAAACAAAATAAAAAAGAGAGATCCATCACACTCAAAATTAAAGGTAAGACCTTTTGTTTCTAAATGTTGATGTTCATACAGTATTTCCAACATGACTCAATAGTGTCACAGAAAAGTGTTCCTGTGTTCTCAGTACAAGAAGTAGAAGAAGTTGCTTCTATGGTGATAGTGTCTATGGTGATAATTATCATCCTGCTGGGAGTAGTACTGCTGGGAACAGCTGCAGTCATCTACTGGAGAAAGAGAAGTATGCATCTACAAATACACACTGTGGGCATTACAACAATGTGCAACAATGTGCAGCTGTGTAAAGTTGATGTAAATGAGCCTTTCAGTTATGTTTTGACTACATGGGTAGTGTCATCGTGGTACTGAATGGTGTTGAATATTGATTCCAAGGGGCATGAATATCCATTATTCCCTGACATTGCTTTAAAATCTTTCTAATGAAATATAATCCAGAACTCAATACCGTCTTATCTTGCCTACTCAGAGAAGAGAAATGGATCATCAGAGAACATAGAGGAACACTCAGGCCTGGAATGGCAGAATGAGGTAAACATCTCTCTTATTAACCTTGAAATAGTTATACAAATGCACACTCCCATACAACTACACTGTGCAAACAAAGGCATAGAGTAAAAACATGAATATATTAACAATAAAAACATGGGAATAGGCTAATGTCATCAAGTCATCATTTAAAGATAATTTCAAAATCTTTTTCACTTGATGGGGAACTGAACTAAGTAGGTGGAGATAGCAGACACAAGTGCTCTTATCTTAAAATGTCTAATTCTGCTGTCTGTCTCAAGGATGTGACCTACTCTACTATAGTCCATGGGAGGACAGCCAGAGCAGCACCCAGAGAGAGGAACACTGAGACGACCACACAATATTCTAGCATCAGAACAGATAGAGTATGATCAGCAAGATCTCTCTCTCACATGCAGACATCTGTTCACACCTCTGGTCAAATCTGGTCCATACCTATCTGCATATTGCTCTGAATGCATCACTGAATTCTGAAAGCAACTTATGTGTTTGGTTGGAGTTGGTGTATAAATCATTGTAACTTTGTGTAATGCATGATCAGTGTGAAATTAAAAGTACTTTATTAGATATTATGTGCATTCAGATACCGTTTGTATTTCATAATAAAAGAAAAAAGGGTTTAATTATTGTTTGTTTTCTTTTACTTATAAACAGCATTTTCCAACTTATTGTACATATTGAAATATACAGGCATGCAGAAGTTTTCCCAAAATATATGTATGTATGACAATTTCGATCAGTCTCATTAAGCTACATAGCTGAGAAAGAGAAGTACACTCCATCTTGCCGAACAAGTATGCCACGTACATCATAGAATGTATGTGTTGAGGAGAGATCATCTTTCTATCAATGATTATAACTACTATAAGAAACTCAGAGTCAACTGAAAAACTCAAAACAGCATTGAAAGGTCTTCCTCTGTTATTTAATAACAATTTAGAACATGAGATCAATATAAAAAACAATCGCTGTCCACATTCAGTGTTACCAATGCCTGGTCCCACCCTTTTACCAAAATGGTTAACCAAAAAAAAGCCCTTTAGGCAGACCAGCCATCCAAACAGGCAGAGCAGGCTTTGGCTAATCTAGTTTAATCATATTTAGTTAGATGTCTTATCCCACACAGACATGTAGTCAGTAAACCATCCGGGGGAGAACTCCACTCCCTCTCTCTCACTAAAATTAAAGTAGTTTAGGTATGGTATACAACCCTGCATTAACAATGCATTATGATGCAGATAGCCTAGTGAGTCCAGAGCATCCAGATTTGTGCCAGATTCATCCCTAATACAGTCAGTCAATTAACTAAGAGCATTATGAGCAGAGCCAGATTCTCACTTGATTTAGAGTCCCAACAGATCTGTTTGCAATACAGACAGTCCGTTAAATAACCCATCTGTACCTGATCTGCTCCATAACAGTGCTGCATTATGTCCAGAGGTGCCGGCTATCCACTGCACCAGTGCCAGCATCTACTCATTAGTCCAGTCAGAGAGGGAGGGAGGAACAACTTCGGCTACCAACAGAGCAAATCAATGCATACAAATTCAAGTCACAAACTCAAGCATACAAAAAAGCGCTGACAAACTTAACACCATTCTAATGAGACAATTTTTAAAAATATAATGCACACTTATATACATTCAATCCACTGTGGGTTCCGTTGATACCACATGTACACAAATATGCCTCCTGTCCATTATGTACAAGCCTGATATATGGGGCTACTACCCTTCAAAATAAAAACAAGCTAAATTAAAAAAAAAAAAAAAAAAGCACCCATGCACATACACACAAAATAGGTATCTAATGAGGTATGATAAGCCCACATACTGGCTGGAGTATTTTATCCTTTTAAATAAGCATTCACATTCAATAATGCTGAAGATTACACCGTCATCTTATAATCTACCAGGTATAAATACAGCACGATCAGTAATTACTGGTGACTGTGGCAATGTGTGAGTATTACAATACGGTTTTGTACACTGGTGTGCATGCCACCTAAAGCCATCGTAACTACTATAGCCTTTTGTATCTGCCAGCAACCTCAGTGGAACACCATTTATCTCTGTACGGGAGAAGTAGATGTCGGTCTAGGCTACACTGGATACGTTACGGAAGCGTTACGTTTAGTCGTGTCAAAATGTCTAGAAGATTGGTCTAATGTTGAGAATGTTGGCTGCACTGTCACATCTGACATAGCCAGATGGAAGTGGAGGCTAATTGTTACGGCAGATGCAACTTTGACCTAATGCCTCCGTAACGTACCCAGAGTAGCCTCCCTGTCAGTTGTCCATATGTGATGTGCTTTAAAAAGGTGAGGAGGAGAGGATAGGCAAAGAATTGGGAAGTTCAGTCTCCAAAGATCCAGAGGATGTTAACACCAGACAAACCCAGGTTTACTCTCCTGCAAAGAAGCAGCTGTTACTCTCAAAACAGATCAAACTGGATATCCATTACTGTACACAAATCCAGATGAGAGGTAGCAATTTGGTTAATGAATTTAAAACACCACCATGTCTGCAACATACAGCCATTCCACTATAATTTGCAATACTACAATTCATTTTTTGCACAGCTTTTAATTTGTTAACATAAAAATTAAATAGCACATAAACAAATTGCTACGGGGAATGTAAATTACAGTGAGGCAAAGCCTTACCCCAACATTCCTGATTCCTTGGTCTTTATAATGAAAAGGAACATGAGCACTGTGTGGAACAGATTGTTCCGACCCTGTGAAGGCAAGAGAGATGAGAGATGAGTGTCACTTTGTGCAAAGCGTCTGGGATCCCTCAAATGGAATATGTTTCCTTCCTCACAGGCAGATAGTTTCTGTGAATTAAAAAAAAAAAACAAAACTATTGGACACGCCAGAGCCCTCTATTCACTGATTGGTCAGTCAAAACTTTGCCAAAAGAAACCTAAGCCTTTGGAGAGACCCCTGACACAGAACAGCAATAGTATTAAAATACAATACTGAGCGGCCATACATGGTTGCGCTATCCTGAATACCAGTTACCAGCTCAGATGGCCCAGAAAGATAACTGTTGGGACATCACGCCAAAGTACCAGCAGGTCATTATTGTATGAACTTTCTGACACTTAGGGTAGCATAAGGGACTCTATGTATGCACTATGCATCTATGCATGTTTCAAAACTGAACAAAATTTGAATAGTTTACAATTAATTGATTTGGACATGCCTGGATGTTACCACAGAATGCTAAGGCTTTCAGAAGGCAGGATTTTATTGGTTTCAAACAGAAGGCGTTTTCAGACCTACTGTGAAAACCATACTGGTTCCCACCGAACCGAATACCGAACCGAGCCACGTGTTTACGACGAAAATCTGAGCGTTTGGGACCCGAATATCTGGTCCCAGGTGGGCACCAAGTAGTTTTTCTGACCAAACCGTGATGTACCATGCGTGGATGTCACCAGACTGATCTGGGTCATAGGCAGAAAAATAAAGAAATCAAGAAAATGTGTGTGTGGAAATTGGCAGAGAAACCGAGTGAGAAGAAAACTACAGTGGTCGGCGGAGGAGACAAAATATTTGCTTGCAATTTGGACATCCACAGATTTCCAGCTGCAGCTAGACAGCAGCACTACAAAAAAGTGCTGAACTGGCCAAAGAATTGGCAAGAGCTGGGTTCCATTGCACAACAGAACAAATCGCCAACAAAATCGAAAGACTATCGGTATGAACGCAGGTCGTTGACGGGCAAGCACTTTGGTTCCCAGTGTAACTGGTTCAACCAGGAACTGACTCCGACACCGGGCTGGCCTTGAGAGAAAGAATGAAAAACAGAACAGAGACAGAAACAGAAAAACATGAAAGAAGGAAGAGAGCCAAGCTGTGGGAAAGAAAGCCCTTAAAAGAGGGAAGTGAGAGAGCTTGGAAAAAAGAAAGCAAAGGCAACTGTACCTTGGGTAGGCTGTAGACATGGCCCTGATAGATGAGCTGGTAATGGGGAGGGTTTATACTGCTATGATGGATGCAGAAGAGATTCTCATTGGTCACATCTGTTTGGATACACAGAAATTGACCAGTTCATCTGGGACTTGGGGCAGGTTTAGGACACAAAGTATATGTTCTGGGAGCCAACAGTCAGTTTTACATTGCATTTCTACTTTTAATAATTCTGTCTTTCTTCCAGGGTTTGGAACAATTGTCATTCTTTAAGCAGCACAAAAGATATGTTTTGTGTTTGCATGTGTGCCTTACAAGATTGTTCACTGCCTGAATTGGTGTTTTTCAGACTTGTTCTGTGTGTGCACATGTTTTGCCTGGTTATTTTGTGTGTGGTGTGGTCATGAGGTCTCTTACCTGGCTTGTCTGGGGTCTGACTGAAGTGCTGTGAAGTGAAGGTTTTCCCATCGGGGTATTTTGGGTGTGGGGGCAGCCTGGAGTCCAGGTAAGTACACAGCACGTACATCAGCACCTGGACATAGAACAATCAGCATCAGTGCTTTGTTTCACTCAACACTCTCATACAGGACTTTAAGTAAAGTCCATTTCTGAGAATGTCATTCAATTATGAATTGTATACAGTATGTATAATGAACGATTCCCAAATCTTAAATTACCTGGCCCACCCCTAAATTTTAGCACAGAGCGTGAGAACTTTAAGCTTCTGGGAGACAAAATGGCACAATGAGGGAACCGTCTTTAACCAGTTATGAGGAATGTATTTTGAGTGAGGAATATATTTTGATTCCTTTGTATGTCTTGTACATGTGAAGAAATTGACAATAAAAGCTACTTATACTTATATTACTTAGCTAGACGATGCACTGTGTCCACAAGACAGATTTGTACTTGATGATAATTTAAGATTATTTTAAGATGGTCTCTGAAAGATATGTGTGCAAAAGAGGCCTCTTTGTGCATGCATGCTTTCTGCTTACCACAGAGTCAGTGGGTAAGTCTGTGTCCCACTTCCTGTTCTTCACGTCTCCACCACCGTTCCAACGAAATGAACTCATGCAGCCACTATGAGCCAGTTCTGAAGAAGCCACAGGTAATACTACTGTTTACCCCACTTCAAAAACATCAGTCTAAGGGCTTACAATGTTACGTGTGGTCTACATACACACAGTGCTTAAACAAGTCCAACAACTGTAATCTGTAAGATTTCGACCAGTCTCAAGTTGTGATCCAACCCAATAACTACGGAGGTCTTCAAATATTGAGTTACAGGTGTTCATGAACATTTTACTAAGGGGGTATTCCTCCTTAACCCAGACACACTGCTAGCAAAGTCTGGCCACCAGCCGCTGCAGCTCATTTACCAAATATCCAGGAACCAATCACAACTGCTTAACCAGCAATGGGTGGGCTTTATATGATTCACAACCATTGAAGGAAGCTGCATTACTGTCTATGGTGAAACTAGTGAGGGTGAAGCTGCTAAATATAGCAGCAGAGTCACCAAGTTGGTGTTGTAGGTTTGAGAATTAATGTAATATTGTTAATGTTGTAAGAATTCTTGGTTCAGTGTAAACCAGTGCTTATGGGAGTTGTTAGATTGCAAGGAGACTGATTAGACAGCTATACCTTCAGAGAAGACCACATCAAAACATGTATTATACTCTCATTATAGACCAGAGTGGCTTGTGAGACTGAAGGTCAGCATTTTCAGCAATGCAAAGGTCAGCATTTGGTGGATGCTGATGTCAAGCCCTGACACCCACATGACACCCATACACACACACACACACAAACACACACACACACCTCTAATGCGCTCCACGAGGTACTCCTGGTTGGGGCTGATGTCCAGGTACTGCACAATGGCATTGAGTGTGGGAATGGCCGAGGCCTTGGTCACAGCTGCCTGCTTCAGGCTGCTTATGCTCGTCTCTGTCAAAACACATGGACAACATTTAAACATAACCATTACATTTTAGTTAAGTTTTATTTATGGACAGCCACCGGGGCTTCAGGAAAGGCAAGGATGCCCATTGGTTTGTTCCAAACAGAAACAATATTTTAACTTTTCCAGTTTTAGGTTCCACTTAAGAACCTAAGTAAGATACGTTGGCCTTAAAAGATTAACATTGGTGTCAGCTACATGAATGTGATTTTGAAAAAAACTCCAAAATAAAACCAAATAAAAGTTTAGAAAAATTTTTCACTCATAAACTGGTTGAATCTATCAAGGTCCAATCAAGGTGCAGCAATCATGCTGTTGCTGCACATCTACACCAACCAGGTTATGTCACTTTTTAACCAGAAAGCATTGAGACGTAAATGCAATAGCAACTTACAAGCTCTTCCAATGAAGGCATTTTCTAAGCGTTTTAATTAAACAAAACAGTATTTTGAGTGTTTTTAAAACTCTTTAGAATAAATTAAACATTTTTAAAATGGTAGATTACAATATTTAGCAGTTATGATTATAATTGAGAATGGGAGACTGCATAGGCCTTTTCGTTGCTTGCTGGTGATGTGCCTCAGCTTCTTTCTGATCTCTCCACACATTGAGCGAATGAGGCCGTGAACCTCATCAGGTCAGAAAATTTCTCAAGAATGAAACAAAAAAAAACAAAAACAAAACGGTATTAACCAGTTACTATTATTTTGAAATAAACGATTATTTTCCAGAACATGTTTTTAATCCTAGCAAAATACCAGAAGTTTCTGGTCTTCGCTTCATTCCATGAACCAGTTCAAAGCCCTGGCATTAGGTGAACAGAAATGTTCAAAGCATGCTTATCTATTTAGAAATATTTAAGCCCTGGCCACTGTTATCTCAGAACAAACCTCATCTTAAGTAAAAACAAACAAACAAACAAAACAGATAAACAAAAACAACAGCATTGCACAGCTCAACCTCCATCAATATCAAAATGTGCACAGCTCAAAACATTGCACAGCTCAATATCCTCACCTCCGACCTGCAGCTCAGGGCAACCCATCCTCCTTAATTGGCTGTTGACAGAGTCAATCTCCTTCACCAAAGGCACCAGGATGGTGTCACTAATCCACTGTACAACACACACACATACACACACTTTAGAGAAACCTTTCGAAAGAGATTTAAATCTCAGTGGGACCACTGAGCATAAAGCATAAATTGAATGAAGCATAAATTAAATAAAATTATAATGTGTGCCCATCTTCCACATACGCCTACCACTCATCACCACTTTCACACTCTGCCCCTCCACCTCCACCCCCACCACCTTCCACCTCACACGCCCACCACACTTGTGCCACTTTGCCTGACAATTAAACTAAGGTGCTTCATGCCCACCTTCACAGAGTGTTATAAATGTTTAAAACCGAGACCCTGACTGATTATTAGCCAATGTATCAGTCAGAGTTTCCACTGTAAGTCAAAGACACAAAGTGAGTTAACCAACTGTTAAATTTGGGCAACAACTCCAGGTACACGGAAAAACCAGAACTCAGTGGGAATATAGATCCACTTGAGTTTAAATGTGTGTCAGGCTTTGGTTCTGGGGGTAACTACTACTTTTAGTTGCCAAGGATATACATGTACATTGACTTGGAGCCCAGTCAATGTTCTGTGCCGTTGTCAGCAAGGCATGAGAAGTTAATATTCAATAAAGATCAAGAAGGAAGCATGGAAATAAATAGATCATATTTTGGGAACAACTAGATGGTATTATCAATATTCCCTGATATTCTCTGACTTTGCCCACAAAAATATTGAATTCACTAATTTTCCATGTATGGAACAGGCTGAATTGAAATCCTATGACTTACCAGTTCCCTGACCCACTGAAACCCTGATCGGTTTAACTGACTGATGAAATGGAATTGTATCTGCAAACTGTATCGTGCCCTCGACAGAAATAGTTCATGTGAAAAAAACTCACATTTCTCAGTTTGGCAGTCCATGTGTCAATGCTGTCAACCACAAGGCGACTGGTTGTTATTCTGGCCCAGACCTCAAAAAAAAAAAAAAAAGATGTAAAAACCTTCACAGGAAACACAAGCCCTTTAAAAACAACAACGGTTGATCAAAGTGCTGCGCAGTCCATCTAAGTAAAAAGTCATACATATGGCCTAAAAGCAAATCAAAGACACAGACAGGCATACACACTACACAGAACCAGACAACACAACAACACTCATACAGAGTCAAATGCCAGGGAGAAAAAAATGTGTTTTCAGGCAGGAAACTAGGCACTGAAGGGGCAAGCCTCACATGTAATTAGAGTTCATTCCACAGTTTAGGACCAATGACTGCAGTGGCATGATCCCCCTACTCTTTAATCTTGAGGGACGGGATAGTTAACAGTAGTTGCTCAGAGGCCCTCAGTGCTCTCACGGGTGTATGCAGATGTAAGACATCTGCTATGTAGGGTGGAGCTACTTTTTTCAGAGACAAATAACAGAATTTAAAAAAAGTATCCTAAAGCACACAGGGAGACAATGAAGACATCACAACAGGAGTGATGTGCTCTCGCTTGCGCGTCAGGATCCGTGCCATAGTGTTTTGAACTAGGTGAAGCCTTGACAAAGAGGAGCAGCTAAGACCAGCATAGAGTGTATTGCAATAATCCACATGGTATGTAATAAAAGACTAACAAGACAACAAAACCTGTGTTTGTTTACCCAACAACCCTACACATTCGGGAAATTCACCAGTAATATCAATATACTGTTTGAGGCTAATTTTGGCATTTGCAGATGTTCTTTCAGAAGCAAAAACAGAATTTTCTTTAGATGCTTCTTGTCAATAGAAAACACTTCTGTAAAGTAACTGCCCATAAATCAACTGTTTCATCCCTCCTATATCCTCCTCACCTCCTCGGCTGCCTGCTTGGAGCCCAGGTCAGTCTCGTCCTTGTGGGCAGAGGGGGCCTGAGATCGGCAAGCCAGCTGGTACTGAAACTTGCGCAGGCTCTGGGCATAGTCTCCCACCGAACGGTTGTAGTTCCAGAAGGTGGGGCTGTGTGCTGGAGATGCAGACTCAGGGCTTCCTGTAGATAAAATTAACAACACTGCAAAGTCAATGCTCTGTGTGTTCACACAGCTGAAAATTCACACCAATGTGTACTTCCAATGAACAGTTCCAGTGTTCTATCATATAAAGTTCAGTATATTGTACATGCTGTGTAGCTAGCTTTTATTCTTTGCTTTCCTTATTCACATGATCTCTGTACATTTCTGCACATTGATGGGCTTTTGTTGTTACTAATTTACTTAAAAATGTTCTATTATATAACCAAACACTGTATTACACTGTATATCAAACACTTGATTAATTAAATATTAATTATGTCATTTAAATGAATTAAAATGTAAACAATTTGGTGACCCAGTTGGTTGCGATGGCTCTTCTCCTCCTCCGAGCGCAAGAACCTCTCCAGGCCCTTCAGGTCATCGATGTAGTCCTCCTTCCCGCCAGGCGAGTTGAAGACGGATGGGGAAGTGCGGTAGCGAGCCCTCAGGCTGGAGCCCTCAGCAGGACCCAGGCTACTAGGATAGGGAGGGGAGCCTGGAGATGGACTGTAGTTCAACTATACAAATGAATGGAAACACAACATAATTAAACCAGAATACCTTGGGAAAAAAACAGGGGTGTGGATATTATCCATCTCAGTGGACTAGGATCAGGTAAGGAAGGGACTGTGAACCTACTCTAAGGAAAGCAGATAGAA
Source organism: Tenualosa thibaudeaui (assembly GCA_027481765.1). Taxonomy (NCBI): domain Eukaryota; kingdom Metazoa; phylum Chordata; class Actinopteri; order Clupeiformes; family Clupeidae; genus Tenualosa; species Tenualosa thibaudeaui. The sequence goes on from JAIFZK010000022.1 coordinate 9,664,784, forward strand.
AATGGACAGTGGCTGTAAATATCATAAATCTAATTCCTATTTGGGACAAGAGGATTTGTTTTGTCACTGAAAGGAGTACAGATGAATGGCAGGCCATTTTTTTCAAAAAACAAAAAACAAAAGGTTAGGAAAATAAACAAGGGCAAGTGGTCTACTACGACCAGAAAAAAAAATACACACACACCCACACACATACAAACACACAAACATATATATTGTTCTACTCGTTCAAGACTAGACATTTATTAGTGAGATTCAATTGCTTGCTTGACATGTTGAGTTTAAAAAGGCTGGATCAGCCCCTGCCTTGACTTTCTAGCTCTGCTTTCACAATGCTTCCCTCTGTTCGCTGACTGGACAGGTTAAGATGCCTCCTGAGACAACTAGCTGAATAGGATCAAATCTGTTTCAAATCAGTTTGAGTGGGCCAAAGCCTACCTTTCCAAAAGCAAGTGAGGGTGAGTACGGTCCCGTGCTGCCTGGGGTGGAGGGACCTGTGAGCGGAGGGCTGTAGCCTGTCACGCAGCTAGGGGAGAATTTGGGGCTGGAGCTGGCCGGTCGTGAGGGGCTGAAACTGAGCACATTCTGTCCCTGCAGGGGGGAGGACTGGGTGTCAGCAGGGGTCTCTTTCTTCTCTGGCTTCAGGGGAGGGGAGGCCTTGATGCCTAGAGGTTGACAGGAAAGGAGAGGCCACAAGAAGGGTACTCAAGATAGCTGAAAGTAGGTATGACCGTTTAGTGCTTCATGCTTCTAAACAGGTGTAGGCAGGTATGTTTTAAACAAATTACTATGTAGGGGTTGAGTCTGATTCAGCATAAACTCACAACTATTTTGCTTACCTGAATTGGTGAGCCCTAGGAGACGGTGCTGTTCTGGGGAGACAACGATGGAAGAAGGAGCCATGGTGTACTTAAAGTACTTCCAAAAGTCAAAGAGGGCGTTCAAGCTAAATAAAGCTGCCAAAGCCAGCTCTGTGAGAAACAACACAGACAGGACAGAGCATATAAATACATGCAACATGTGCAACTATGTACTGGTGTGTGCATAACCTCATGAGGCATTATATTTGACACCATACATTCTCCTCACCTATATACCAGATAGGCCAGTAAGTAATATTGTAGTAACGGCTGAGCAGTTTTCCAGACCTAAATCAGGTGACAAAGTAAGTTAAAACAAACAAGCAAACCAACAAAACCCTCATTTGTTTTGCAAATGATAGAGGGAGCTGAGGCTGCACCTACATTTCAGTGTAAATCATCCCTGCGAGCGATCCGTTGAGAACAGCCCAGGCGAGGACCACCTGTCTCTCCTGCTCTTCCCGTCTCATCCTCATCGTCCTGTCGATGAGGTTCGACATGCCGTTCTTTGACGGGGTCATTCTAACATAACGCGCAACCTCTGCAGCGTTTTATAGGTAGAGCTAGGGCACAAAATACGGCGTATATGGAATTAATATTTCAAGAAGCAAGTACACTGGTTTAACTATATTGAGTAGCTTGCTATGTAACTTGTCCACAAAGTCTGCTGAGTGAGTTCTGTCACACGTGTCAACAAACACAAACACTGGAAAGTTGTCAGGGAAACTTCATTGTAAATCAGTAACTATCAAATCGCAAATAAATATCACCCCTAAGGAACAAGTGACAGCACAAAAGCACATCTATTGCTGGTAATACATTGTAAGGAATTATCAACCATGCATGGAAGCTAACGTTAGCTTACTAGCAGCTACATTAGCGGGTAACTGGTCCTATCTAGCCCTATGGCTCCGTTAAACCAATATTGCTCTCTACCTTTCAACACACACGATTTGTAATGTAAGATGCAAAATCAAACAATTTTAAACCAATGTAAACAAAACAGATCAAAGTAACATACTTAGTCTCGAACAAGCACCGGCACAATTTCCCACTCAAATTTGACAGGGAACCATTTTGAAAAGTACTTCCGGGTAAAGACCCACCCTTAAGACATTCTGTAAAACATCTCGGCAAAATGAAATTACATAATATGTTACAAATTACATGTGCTTGACAGTCATCTTTTTTCCTACCGCTTAATAATGCTACGCTAGGGCTTTGAAGACACTCATTACACTGACATCTAGATGATCCAGGGAATCATCTACAATATTGCATGCTCTAATATTGCCATCTTTAGGCTACATCGTTGTTGTTTTCCTGGTGTTGTACTCAGATATTAATTCGAACCACAACTCAATACATCCAGCTCTTTATGAGTTTATATATGACAAAACTGACCAACTGGTCCTTAATTCCAGTACTTTTGACACTTAATTCGATATTTTTCTCCCCCATCTTTTTTACTAGGCTCTTTACTCAAAGTGATCTTGATGGCAATAAAACAGAGTGCACTTTGGACAACAAAGTTGACAATACCTGTTGACCTCTATTATTTAAAAAAAGTATCATAACACAAATGGTACATAAACCTTGTCTGTGAGAATAACTATAGGGAAACACATGTATCTAGAGTGAGTGTCTAGTTTTGATATAAGGCAAAGATTAGAACAGTCAGTGATGCTATGTTGACTGAGATAATTTGTTTTCCATAGCTGGTCAGCAATACTCTGAATACATATTTACAAAGTCAACCCCAAATGAGAAACAACAGAGGACATTTCTAAGAAAGTTTTATTCTTTTTTTTTCCTCAGAGAGTATATACAGAGCTAAAAAAACATCAATCCATCATTGGGCTTGATTAAAAAAAATGGAGACTGAAAAACTCTAGTCTCAAACAGTCTCTCAAATATGAGTGATCCATGACAAACATTACATTAATGGCCTACAAACAGCACACAGAACCCGAGTCAGCTGACAGTAGGTCAGATGATATTGTCTAATTTCCTGCAGCACTGCACAGAAGACACCGGTCTATTGGATCTCTCCCATGTACAGCCGTTTGTCACTGGAACAAGACAAGATGATGGGCTCTTCTGGGTGGAAGCTGACCTCATTCACTGACCCTGCATGACCAGGCAGCTTATAGAGAATCCTCCGAGATGTAGTGTCCCATACGTACACAAACCTATCAGCAGAACCGGCTGCAATTTTACTGCCGTCCTGGGACCAGGAGCACCGCATAAGGTTCTTTTCGAAGTTGTGAACATTGCCCTGGAAGATCTTCACACATCGCTCTTTGGGGGCAAATGGCCGGACATCCCATACTCGCACGGTGTTGTCCATGGAGTTGGAGAGCAGATAGGATCCTTCAGAGCTCAGGCTAAGCCCAGTCACTGAATCCCCATGTCCCTGCATGCTGTAGATCAACTTGTTCTGTCTCAAGTCCCATACTTTGATGTCATTATCAATTCCCCCAGACATTATCTGGTCACTGGTGTCATTGAAAGTGACGCTGAGCACTTGGTAGGTGTTTTGAAACGTGTGGACTGCAGCTTTCTTTCGGATGTCCCACAACTTGACGGTGCCATCGTCGCTGCCAGTACAGACCAGCTGAGGGCCACGTCGTGCAGGGAAGCAGGAGTTCACGAAGGAGGTATGGCCTTTCAGACGCTTTACACGTTCGCCTGTCTCGGCGTCCCAGACACACACGGTCTTGTCGGTGCTAGCAGAGAAAAGCAGACTCCCGTCAGTATTGTACTGAAGCTCCATCACGGCTCCACTGTGGCCCTTCAGAGTAGCGTAGTTGTCACAGTCTCCGTATACGTTCCACATCAAGATGAGGCGGTCAAATCCAGCGGAGGCTAGAGTGGATCCATTGGGGTGGAATTTGCAGCAGTACACCTCACCTTCATGTCCCGACAAAAGCATGATCGGAGACTGCAGACTAGAAGTGCGAGGTGGCCCAGTAGTCATCAACTGCTGGGACTGTGCAGCGACCACAAGCTCGGTCCTGGGCCTTTTCACCGCCATGGGGACCACCGCCATATCAGCTGCACGTTTCACGGGTTCAATCATGGCTGTAGAAGTACAAAGCTTTGATTATGTTTTTCGGTACTTAGTTAGAGTGTCTTCGGTGGAACCAACCTTACAAAAATAACGTTAAAAAGTCTATAATGAATACTGAAAATCCTAAACACAAACAAAACCGCCACCATTCATACAACACAGATTTCCTGTTTCCGTTGAAAAACGATGTGATCTCAGGACCCAACTAAGGGTATCATAAGGATTTGCCTGATTTGCTAAGTTTAAAAAAGAAAAAAAATACTCATAGGAAAATGCACATATCGAAAAGTGAAAATATAAAATAAATGCTTACATAACGGAGTGTTGCTGAGTATGTTGAAAATACCCACAGTAGAAAATAAAATGTTGATTTTAGTTACGACTTAGTAAAGGGGACCTATATTTAAATGAATCGTGATGACGTATTTTCTTTTTAACATTTCTGGCGCCACGATCTATTAATGTACTCCCAGATTTAGAGTCTCTTTTAATGTTAAAGTTAGAGGCTCTTAATTTTAGGGTCGGGAGATCTTCTAGTGTTTTTCAAGTATTTAACCTTTGTCGGTGAAGTCTTCATTTATGAATAGTATACCAGGTTAGATAGGTATAAATAGGCAGAAAACCTAAATACGTTTATTACTCCGCAGACACCACACGTCCTATAGTATAGGCTCGTTATATGTCGGAAGAAAGAATATAGCGTCGAAAAACCCGCTCACTTGAAAAGAGGAACGGACTAAAGAAGCGTACTTTGATTAGATTACTGCTCAGAGAGACAGGCATAATGGCTGGTAAGTGTTTCATCTGTCTACAATTGTAACTTTAGCCTAACTAAGCTTGGTCATGTAACGTTAACCCTACGTTACACATCATTAATTGATGACACTAGCGTTAGATGACTCAGGTGTTTGGGACTTGACAAAATACTGAGTTTGCTGTCTTCTTCGATCATTTTGTCGCTCACATCGTTCCCTTGTTGTCTAGACGACGACAACCTGGATCTTTTGCTCTCCATGTTCGATGAGGGGGAGGAAGAAGAAAAGACATTGGGCGGGGGCGATGACAACTTGGACGACCTGTTTGATAATGATGAAGATGATGGCGAGGGTGAAGGCTATGTTGAGCCAGAGGAAGAGGAACCTGAGGAAATCGAAGAGCCAGAGAAAGAGGAAGACTCGCACAACAGATCAAAAGAGGATTTGGAAGGTTGGTTGGTTTATTTTGTTAAACAGCCTCATTATAGTACTAGCTAGATCTTTGTTGTTATTAGTGCCTGCTCTGCTGCCGCACAACGCAGAATATCAGTGATCAGATACTGGCAAAAATAATTATGATGCATACTTTATTCTTCCTCTATGGAATACTCTATGCATTTTCTGGGTATCTACACAGCAGCTACAGAGTGATAGTGCCACTCTACCAGATTCTGCGGTTGAAAAAATAGTTGTACGCTAGTTGTGAAATGAACACAGTGAAATTCACAGCAAAATCCTGTAGAGTTCATTGCCATGTCAACATAGAGGAGGATTTCATACACACTGTTGAATAAAATGATAATGCGGCAGCATTTTTGTGCAAGTGCCTTTGTGTTTTGTGTAAAGAGAGTTGGTTTCTTTCTTGATTGGGGATGCATGTGTAACTTTTTGCCTCTTTCTGAACACAGCGGAGTTGCGGCACATGCAGGAGAAAATGCAGAAACTTCAGGAGCAGCTTAAAGCCTCCAAGGGTGGTGGAAGCAGAAGCAGTGGCAGCAGTAGTGCCGACATCAAAAGCCCTCCTCCCAAACCAAAAAATGCGCCCAGTGCCTCCACCAGCTCCACCTCGAGACCAAAGGTAGCCTCGACACCCCCTTCTGCAAACAGGACTACTAGTACATCTCCCCCAGCCCCAAAAGCCACTAAAACATCACCACCCACTGCTTCTGCAACCAAACCATCTCCCCCTACCGCAGTTGCATCGACCAAAAAGCCCAGAGCTGCACAACCTAAACCAGGTAAGCTACGGCTTAGTCCACAGCCATGCTTGTCACATTTAAGAGCCAGCCTAGTGAAAGCCTAAGAAATGTCCTGGTTGTGTGTTCCTTGTAGGTATGGAAGGTTCTTGGAATGTATTTGGTTGCTGCTTTCTACTTCATTTTTGTCCTGAGTCAAGGTGCATCTCTAATAGCTATCCTGGCCACTGATAGTTTTTTGTCTTGCTGTGTTGTACTTTCAGAGAGGAAAAAAAAAAATTACTGGAGTGACAGACTATGAAAAATGTGAAAAGTGTATTTGTATGTGTGGGTCATACTACAAGGTTCTGTAAGGCTCTGTAAGAGGTCATACTTAATTGATTTAATTGGTTCATTTCACAGGAGTGTCCTCTCAAATTCAAAGCCCCACAAGCAGAAGTGAGATCAGCCTCTCTCAACCAACTGGGAACTCAAGCAAGGTCAATAATGCATTGAAGTCACCCCCCTCAGGAAGTACCCAGCCACCTAAACGGCAGGGAACACCTCGTCCCACTGTCACTCAAGATGTTGCCGTGGAGAAGTTCTCAGGCCTCAGATTAAGGTAGTTGTCAGCTTGTCAAAACTTTAGTTTGGAGATAATATGATACGAATTTTCCATGGGCTGTGTTATTGAAAGAAAACTGGAATCATCAAAAGTCAGTAATTGACTACTGGGCCATTGGGAAAATCATTTTTGATATTAATGATACTATGTATAACAGTAGTCGTTATAAGTCTGCCTCTTGTTGTTTCTCAGATCTATATCCATAAGTACTTGTCATATTTTTTCACCAATGCTGTATTTAAGCAGCTATGGCCTGCTGATTAGGGCTTCGAGCTCGTAACCAAAAGGTTGCAGGTACGATCCCCGAGTGCCCTTGAGTAATGCACATAACCCCTCACTGCCAACTGAGGCAACTGCCCTGGGTTAGTGTGTACTTCACTGTGTGCTGTGTGTGTTTACTAATTCATGATTGGGTTAAATACGGAGACCCAATTTCCCTCATGGGATCAAAAGAGATATGAATATTTATTATTTATTGTACTTTATGTGGTAACAGTTAAAGAATACGAACTTTAACTGGTGCTTGAAAGTCTATGAAAGGCAAATTATTCCTGGCTGTGGCATTCATAAATCAGTTGGTAAAATGGAACGAAATTGTTACCATTGTCTCCATGCAGGAAACCTCGTCTCTCTTCAATAGACATTGAACATAAAATGTCGGGACGTAGGGCGATCCAGCTGTCTCTGTTGCCTGATAAGCTAGCCCGTGACAATCTGGAGGACAGCGACTGGGTCACATTCGCAGTGCTAGTAAACAAAATAACACCGCAGAGCAAGAACAACGTGAGTGCTCTCAGACCTGCTACTTAATACCGTTTTCACATCTGCATGAATTGACTGTAAAGTGCAGTGTATGCATGTTTGGATTTTTTTCATATCTAGCCGGTCAAACATGCCATGGGCATAGCAATGTTATTGTTGAAAAGTATTTATTTTAAAACCTTTCTAATTGTTTGTGTTTTCTCCCCTGAGTAACCTTTCTTCTCATTCTGTTTACAATCAGGGCAAGACTTTCAGCATATGGAAGCTAAATGACCTCCATAACCTGGAAGTCTATGTGTCTCTCTTCCTGTTTGGGAATGTGCACACAGAACTCTGGAAGACTGACACTGGCACAGTCATTGGAATCCTCAACCCAAACCCCATGAAGAACAAAGAGGGCTCCAACTCTAATGAGGTGTGTGTGTGTGTGTGTGTGTGTGTGTGTGTGTGTGTGTGTGTGTGTGTGTGTGTAAACTAGTTACTATTTTAGAGACGCTAGTAGCACCTAGGTATGTGATTTCATTTCCATCAAGCACCCACCACTGGCACATGTGCTGTAAGTTTGTCTCGATAGAGGGAAAACATTATGGTGAGATTATCCATAAGAAACAGTTGCCTCGAATACTTTCGGACGTCTTCCCACCTCTTTGACATCTGCCTGTCTCCTCTCTCTTACCCCAGGTTAGTTTAACCATAGACCACCCTCAGAAGGTCCTCATTCTGGGGGAGGCCATGGACTTTGGCACCTGCAAGGCCATGAAGAAGAACGGAGACCCATGCACACAACTCGTCAACCTGGTATGATGACAGTATTTTTATTTTTTTGATACAATACATTTATGTATATTGAATTTGCTTTTTTATTGGACAGACACAGTGAAGTTTGACAGGAAACTAGCTAAGGAAATATATTATGGGCTGTGGGATAGGTTAAATAACCTTGGTTTGTGAACCCTGGTCCTTGTGGGTACATATCTTTGTGTTAACAATACCAACATCTTAATGCTGGGCTTCAACAAGCTATTGTAAGCGTCTTCCACATTAAATACCTATAGGGATTATAGGAATAGAAATGGAGGTAGTAGAACTTTTATAAGCTATAAGGGGTTTTGTTTGAGTTAGACCAATTTGGCATGACTGAGACTTGAGGATGATGTATGTGTTTTTCTGTGTTTTGTTTTATTGCTTTTTGTAGTACAAGTGCCAGTACTGTCAGTACCATGTCCAAGCCCAGTACAAGAAGCTAAGCTCCAAGAGGGCCGAGCTACAGTCCAGTTTCACAGGGACTACCCCCAAAGGGCGTGGGAAGGGACGGGGCAGCCTGAAGGAGAGACTCTGTCAGGGCGCCTTCCACTACGGCGGCATGTCCTCATTGGCCTGTGCCCCCAGTGTGTAAGTCCCCCATGGCACTTGTATGTATCTAATCATGTTTTTTAGTTAGTCCAGCACTCCTCTTATTTTTTAGTACAGTTGGTTGACTAGATTAGTCTAGATTAACTCTGTTGGTGACCTTGCTTTGTTTTAATTTGAAAGCTCACAAAATACTATAGGAGTATTATCAAAGATCAACGAATACTGACCAAGATAGAGCAACATAATGTGTTGCAATGGGAGCAAACATGAACAGGTCGAGTCTGCATAAGGGGGAGTGTCACATGACATCACAATACAAACTTTTCTGTATCAGCATATGAGGGTGCAACTCTAATCTGCGAAAATAGAACACGGAACTTAATGAACGTTTGATCCTCTTGCTCCACTTTTACCGTCTTTCACCAAACTCCAGGAGATGAAGGGCTAATTTCCTAAAAGTAGGGGTGTAACAATACAGTCAACTCCAGATTCAGTTTTATACACAATGCAGGGCTCACAGTTCAATACCCAAACAATATAGCTTTTTCAAAGTAAGGCAAAAGTTACTTAATTCTTCCTTGCACAAAATGCTAACATGTGTGCGTGTGTTTATGTGTGCTTATGTGTGCGCGAATGCATGCGTGTTGTCTTCAGTAATGGCTCACAGCCGAAAAAGCCCACCCAGTCCACGTTGAACAACATTGTACTTCGAGCTCCACAAAGCAAATTAGGTAAGTGAGTGTTTGTGTGTTAAGTTATTATTGTGCAAGTGAGTTAATTGTTAGTGTGTATGTACCAACATTTTTGGGTGTTTGTATTTACTTGACTCGGTTCAGGCAGAACATACGGGAGTCATTGAACAAATAATAAATAACACTTTGTTGTTGACATGTTGACATTACGTTATATAATTAGTGAAATAATCTGATATCCTAGTCCTGCCTTTTAATTACTGCTTTTGTGCTTTTACCTATTTGTACAGCTACAGACAAAATTGTTAATCAGACTGTTGATCACGCAAAACCAATATTCTTCATCTACATAAGTATTTCCCTTTGTCCTCATCAGCTCTTCAGTCCAATCAGGTGTCTGGTTGCACAGATGAGTTTAAAGATCTGATGGCAATGCCAACACCAGGAGCACTTAACATCAAGAAGCACTTAGGCCAAGCTAAGACTACAGGTATCTAAAACTACTACAGTTTTACATGCAACTAATATATTTTGCATGATTTTTTTGTGGACATTAGATTACATTGTATCTGTTTTATAAGTAAATTCACAAAAGTTTATATTGAGTGTGTGTGTTTGTGTGTGTGCCAGGTGGTGGAGCATCATCAACAGTTCAGTCCATCTCTGCAACCGATCTCCTGAAGCAGCAAAAGGCTATGCATCAGCAGAGAATGCTCAGCCGACAGAAGAGGGCGCAAGAGATCCAACAGAGGTGTGTGTGTGTGTATGTGGTAGTAGTTTTTATTTATGTGTGTTTCTATGTGAAAACAGCCATCGACAAACAAAATCTGTCCGAATCTTATTTTCATTTTATTTCATTGGCTTCCACTCATGCAGTTCATTACATTAATTTAGCATTCTGTATGTTACTGTAATGTTTTTGAAATATCTTTGATTTTTTTGTTTCCTGCATCAGAGTGTTGCAGAACACTGGAAAAGCTGTGCCTCCTGCTCGCCCTCTGTCCAATGGAACAGGGATCTTGTCAGAGAAACCCCTCCCCCTTCCGTCACCCCGCCCTTCCGATCCCAACAAACCTACTCTGGGCCGTGGCTTCAGTGAAGGAGATGATATCCTGTTTGACATGTCTCCACCCCCTCCCTCTAATAGCCAATCAGCTGCAAAGGTACAAAATGCTAACTAACTTAATTAGCAACCTTGTTGGTTGCAATGCAATTACCCATTACAAACCAACCAAGTTGCCAACTGGTTAGCAGCTATGGTTCTGGGAAAAGCACCCCATACTAGCTTTCGCAACTTGGTAGTTAATGTTTAATCTTACAAGCAGTTGTCTCAGCACACCAGATCATGGTCCAACCTAAATGAATAAAAGCTGAGTTACTACTTGCAGCACTTGTGAGCTGTCCACTATTATTATCTATTTTATTGTTGCTGAATGCAGCACCGTTGTTCTCATGGTGCATCCAGTGTGTGCACTTGAGCAGAAGAACTGTGTGTGAGTGCACAGTCCTAGAGTATTCAAACAAAAGTGACCTCACTCTCATGCTTGCAATTAATAGCTTGCCTTCAAGAGCATGGAAATGAGAAAATGCATTTATCTGAGCCAAAATATTGATTTGGACCCCCCGCCCTCCCCTTTCCTCCCTTCCCCTCCCCTCCCCTCCATCTTGGGCTTTTTCAAACCTTTTTTTGCTTGTGGTTAGGGACTGCTACTAGTACTAATTCTATCTAAATCAGTCATGTTTTGCATTACAGACCATTAATTAACAGGTAGAGTTTTATAGACTGTCAGGTTGTATTGCTGAATATGGCAGAACTGTCAGTGAATTGTTCTTTTTTTTCCTTCCTTGCTAGTCTGTCACCTCCTGTAATGTCTGTGGTCACTGTGGCACGTGTGGACATTAAACACCATAATCACATTTGATTTATACTGAACATATCTGGGCTCAATTCAATCCTCAATGCAATAACTGGTCATTCCAAAATAGAAGACTGTAATCAACGGCACAGACAGAGGAAAGAATAGAAGTATGACGGTTTCTTCTGGATTCCAAAACAGGATCAGGGACATGTTGACAAGTGCCTGTAAAATAAACAGCTCCTAAAAGACTTTCAGTGCAGCCAGTATCTTAAAACATTCTAATCTAGCAAAGTAAGTCTGTATCCAGTGTGTTCATCTAATCTAATTTTTAAATATCTGCATCTAACACACAAACTCTCTTCCCTTCTTTACTTTCCTCCTTTGTACAAAAAATATGATAATTTTTATTATTCAATAGCAACAGTAACTCTGTCAACTAAAGTTAGTACAATTCTGGGGGTTATCCTGAACTGCTTATAGTACAGGTGAAGTGTATCATTTTCTGTTTTTGCTTACTGGGCTTTAAACCTGCTTGTTGTGTTTTTCCTCTCCATTTGTAATGCCAGCCTGACTTTCTTTCAGCAGACACCACTTTATGAACAAATTTTTCCACTCTGAGTTTAGATGGCTGCTCTTCGGAAACTCCAAGCCAAAGGTGCCACCATCACCAAGGACGACCCCAACGGCGTGAAACGCAAACGTGTCAACAATGATGACATCGTTGCACGCGTGGAGAAAAACCGAAGCTCACCTGAGGGTACGTGAGTGTTTAGCAGCCAATCAGAACCTTTAGTGCATTGGTATTGTCATTTGGGATCCAATGAGATCATCTGATGGGGACCTCATTTCTGTGGGTCCCTCCGGACCCCAGTTTGAAAACCAATGCCCTGAAGCAACTAACTAGGATTCAGTGCCTTGTTCAAGGGCCCATTTTCCAGGCTACTAGCATGCTAGCCAGGTTCCTTAACTGCTATGCTACCACCACCCCACTGTTCCATGGGTCATCTCTGACCCCTATTATTGTGGTTTCTGTCAAACACTTTGAGTGTATCTAAATGATGTTATGGTAAAGTTAGGTGTACCAGTGCAACCCATGTAAAAAGTGAGCCTGGAGTTACTAGCTCATGTTGGTGATTGATGGCTGCTGCTCAAACAGGAAGTAAAGCAGGTGCAGGAGAGGAGGAGGAGCCAGCTCAGAAGAAGAGGCGGGCTCAGCTGGAGTATATCCAATCAGAGGATTTCCAGCGCATCCTGAATGCCAAGTCCCAGTTCACCTGGCTCATGGGAGAGGTAAGGGAAGTGTGTGTGTGTGTGTGTGTGTGTGTTTATGGATGTATTATAACTTCAACTACACTGTTGTGTAGAGTGTGTGTGTGTGAGTGAAAATGCTTATCCCTGATGATGGTCATTATACGGAGATGAAAGGTGTGTGTGTGCATGTGTGTGATAACCCTTTCCTCTAATAGTCATCAGATGGAGGCGAAGGCCATGCAGGATTTGTGTGTGTGTGTGTGCGTGTGCGTGTGTGTGTGTAATAACCCTTCTTTCTAATGTTTATCAGATGGAGGTGAAGGCAATGCAGGACTACTTTGAGCCGCTGGTGCAGAAGGAGCAGCTGGAGGAGAAGATGAAGAGCATCCGAGAGCAGAAGTGCAGAGCTGTCACCTGCAAAACGGTGAGGCAACAGACTATGGTTTACTTAACCGATAACCTGCCAAACTCTTTTGTTATTTCATGAGTGGGTGAACAGTTTGGCCCATTTGACAGTAGAACTTTTTTGATCTGAAATTACTAGTTTATTTAGATTAATTACTACATTCAATAAACTATTAAGACCTTATTTAAATGAAATGATTAGTGAGCTAAGTTTCCCCCACTGAAAATTATATTGCTTGTCTCCATTTGAATCATTCAGTGAGCTGGAAGTTCTGTGATTTATTATGTTTGAATGCTGCATTTTATCACCAATTCATGTGGCAGTATTGGAGTGTGAGGTAGATAGATATTTTATGCATCCTGAGGGAAATTTAGGCAAGATGTGAATTGAAGAGTTGGTGGTGTGTGTGTGTGTGTGTGTGTGTGTGTGTGTGTGTGTGTGTGTGTGTGTGTGTGTGTGTGTGTGTGTGTGTGTGTGTGTGTGTGTGTGTGTGTGTGTGTGTGTGTGTGTGTGTGTGTGTGACCCAACTGGGATGAATTAGTCCAGTAGCGCCACTGGCTCCAGTGCAGTGTCAGCAGTAGCGCTCCACAATGGTCTGTTAAATAAGACCCAACTGGGATGAATTACTTAGCCCTCTTTAAGGCAGTCCTACCCTGTGAAAATATGACTGCAGGGCTTAGTGTGTGTGTGTGTGTGTTGTGCTGTGCTGTGCTTTTCATTTGGAAGTTTGTGTGTCTGTGTGTGAGAGAGCAAGAGTATATGCAAATTTGTAAGAGAAAAGAAGAGAGAAAGAAAGATGTTAGAATAATGTTTTAATGATGATTAATTCATGTAAAAATATTTTCATTTGTGGACTGGAACACAGAAGTTACGTGGGTTATGCGTGCGTGCGTGTGTGTGTGTGTGTGTGTGTGTGTGTGTGTGTGTGTGTGTGTGTGTGTGTGTGTGTGTGTGTGTGTGTGTGTGTGTGTGTGTGTGTGTGTCACCAACAGTGCAAGTATACCCACTTCAAGCCAGCAGACCGCTGCGTCCAAGAGAACCATGACTACCACTGGCATGACGCCCACAAGCGTTTCTTCAAGTGCTCCTGTGGCCAGCGGAAGATCTGCCTGGCACGGATACCCAACCAGCCCTGCAGGTGAGGAAGAGAGGCATTTGCCAGAGGCGTTCAGCTCCACTTCCCTGTGTTCAGGCCTAGCAGATAAAGTGTATTAATAATAGATTGCATGTTAGTAAGGGTACTAATAATAGGGTACTAATAAGGAATGGGTTTCACTGTGGCTTACAGTTTGGGTGGTCTGGCATGTATCAGCTGTCAGAAATGTGACTTTGCTCACTGTCTTGTAATAATGGCTGAAAAAATTCTTTTGATGTGTTTTTGTTTTTTCTCTCTCTCTCTCTCTTTTTTTTTTTTTTAGCAACTGTGGGCAATTTAAATGGCAGAGGGACGGTATGCTAAAGGTGAGACTTTGTTGTGTATTTGTTGTGTTCTCTGAATGTAGCTTATTAACAAGTCCTGCATTTCAGTTGTCCATATTATTTCTATGATCTATTAAATTTCAGTGATCGTAAATAGTTTTGTTTATTTGAAGATCACCAAACATCTCTCTTGTCTTCAGTTTATTTTCCACAGTTCACTTTCCTCTCATTCCATCTACTCCAAGTTTTCTTCTTCTTTTCTGCTTTTTGCCTCTTCCTTTATTCTCTAAACCAGTTTTTTTTTATCATAATTGTGGTCTTTCTTATGACACTGTCCTGTCCATATTCTTTCTGTTTCTTGTGTTCTGCATTCTACATGCTGCTCTTTTGTTTCCGACCTTCCTGTTCGCAGTGTATTCTCATCCTGTTCCGTATTCCAACCATCTGTCCTGCATTCTGTAATGTGAGCTTATTCTGTTCCCTGTATGTTTGAGTTCTCTTTGTGTGTCCCCGCTCCACAGGAGAAGAATGGGCCAAAGATTGGTGGTGAGCTTCTGTTGCCCCGCGGAGAGGAACAGCCCAAGTTTCTCAGCAGCATGAAATGAGGATCCCGCTGACTCAAAGGAGCAACCACCAGACAGGTATCCATCAGACTGAAAGGCTGACCAACACAAGTCTCATCTCTGAGTACCTGTTGTGATCAAAAACATCTCCATGCATAAGAACAACATCCAGCCACACAACGGGATCCAGAGGTGACTAACATGAATCTGGCTTATGGAATTATTGTAGTTGCCAGATATGAATATGCCCTCCAAAGCATGATTCCGCCATCTGAAACAGTAGTGGACAGCTTTTGTCCACATACACAGATACAAATACAGTTTTCTGTCAGTTGGCTGGACTGACAATCAGGAAGCTGGCTTCAGGAGCTATAATGATGAGATTGGGTCCTCTCATACACACAGCCTCCCAAAGCATCAGTCTGGCCACTCTACAGCAGGTCAGATCCTGTCCATCCTGGCCAAAAATAAATCTGTGCTGATATCTGAGCAAAGGAATAGGCTTTATGACATGAATCAAGCCCATGGAAGCCTGGCCAGTGTCTAGATTCTGCCATACAATACAAATACAATGTGGATAGGTGCTACAGTCACCCACATGGATATTTCCATGGACAGGCAATCTGTTCAATCTGAGTTGTGCACAGTAGTTATAAAATTCTGTATACACACACTGGTACAAGCACCAAAACATCAGTCTGGATTCTCAAACTGTCATATTCTCATATATCATATCATATCTCATTTTAACACAATTGTCAAAATATCACTATGTGTAAATATCTACAGATAGTCTGCCATCACACTTTGAGTTATGGTTACTGTTGGTCTGTCCTCAGGGACACTGGTTGCCACGTTACACCCTACACACTGGTGCAACCACTGTTAGTCAAACACTGGACCCTAATGTTGACCACCATGAATTTGGCCTCTGGGCCTTTAGTGGTCAAAACCTCTCTGCATATAAACACAAC
The DNA here is from genome assembly GCA_027481765.1 of Tenualosa thibaudeaui. Lineage (NCBI taxonomy): Eukaryota > Metazoa > Chordata > Actinopteri > Clupeiformes > Clupeidae > Tenualosa > Tenualosa thibaudeaui. Next base: position 9,680,551 of record JAIFZK010000022.1, read on the forward strand.
ATTCAGATGGTCATTAAACTCCAGGGATGATGTTCACAAAATATGAATGCAATGAAACCCCAGGCCAATGTCTACACATGGCAGAAATGTTCTGAGACAGGTGGTCAACAAACAAACACAAGCTTGTGTACACTTGATCAGTGTAACTGATCATCCATCACCCATCATGAAGATTTCACTTCTGGAACAGAAATGGACAAAACTTTTGCATCTTCCAACAAACAACTCACCACTAGATTTCCATCTCTGGCCAACATGACTAGTAGGTCCCAGAGTTGCAGTGGCCATGGTCTATCCCCTGAGACAGTACTCCTGATGGGGAGGGGGAGGGGGGCAGGGCGTCTTTTCACTTCTAGTCACTGCAAGCCTTGGCTTTCTCTTGAGTCTGACACGAGTGAGCGGTGCGGCTGCATAGGACTCTGGTCTCCAGCGAGCAGGTTGCTTAAGGTCTTATTTGCAGTAAAAACAAGCTTGACCCACTGGCTTGGTGACGGTGGCAGCAGCTGGACATTCCTGCTGCAGTCTGACCTCCCTGGTGTCAGGCTATGCCCACCTACATGCATCTGACAAACTCCTGTGCCAGCCTATGCCAGTCTGACCTCCCTGGTGTCAGGCTATGCCCACCTACACGCATCTGACAAACTCCTGTGCCAGCCTATGCCAGTCTGACCTCCCAGGACTGCTATCCCCACTTAGGGCAGACTTACCTGGTCAGGCTGTGCCCACCTACAGTAATCAGACCTCTCTTGGCACAGTCTATGCCCAGCCTTTGCCAGACTGACCTCCCTTAAACCAGTCATGCTTCCCTGCCTTTCTGTGCCCACACATGGCAGTCAGAACTCCCATGTGTGAGTCTCTGCTCCGCTTAAAGACAGTCTATGACCACCTATTGCCAGACACACACACACACCGTCATTTGATGCTCACCTGTCAAAGTCTGACCTCCCCAAAGCCAGCCATGCTGGCTGGTCTATGCTCATTCACACTCATTTTACCTCCCTAGTGCCACTCCATGCCCACCCATGGCCATGCCATGCTTTGGACCGTGAGACGGGCATAGTCACAAAAGAATTAAGTCAATGTATCTGTATCAGTGTTATGCTGTGATGAGCTATTTTAAGGTTTTTATGATTTCTTTTTAAAAGGAAGTTATTTTATTTTGTTTCTTAATGTTGTCTTTGTGTTACATTATATGGGAAGATGGAAAGGGCATTAAAATATTTTGTATGCTGTTTTGGGTGTGATTGACTAGTTATTTTGCTTATTGTTTGTATTTATAAATGTTTGTTTACCCAAAATGAGAGAAGTGCACTGTCATTCAAAAGTGCTAGCACTAAGTTTTAGGATTTTGGCAGTAATAACATAGACTGCTTTTATGTCATTTGACTTTGCAAAAAGCGTCTGGGATCCCTCAGTTAGCTTTTGTTTTCTTCCTTGTGGGCAGATATTTTGTGAACTTTAAAACTATTGGACCTTCACTACCGCTTGTGGTTTTACTACTGGTTGTTATCTTGCTTTCAGCCCTCCCTCTGTTTGGTGATTGGTTGCCCAAACATGGTCAAAGAAAGCTAATATAAGCCTTTGGAGAGATCCCTGATGCAATGCTGTAGCGAAATGTGATATTGAGCGGAATCAGTAGGTGAAGCTAGCCTAGCTCATACCCTCAGACTAGCCTGGCCATGCCCTTGTAGCACTTCCGCTTGACTATCATCTCCCTATGGTGCCAGTTTGGATTTGATCCCATTGAGCTTGTTGTCTCAGGAGGCATTTTAACCTGTCCAATCAGTGAACAGAGGGAGGCGTTGTGAATGCTGATCCTGTGAGGGGCTGATCCAATTTTTTAAAACATAAACACCTCAAACAAGCAATTGAATCTCACCACAGAATGTCCGGACCCTTTGTACGAAATGAAAGTGTAGAACGAGGGTCTGATTTTATACCAGGCTACCCTCAGACAGGTAGTATTATTTACACTAGAGAGAATTCAGTTGCAGCAAAAGGAACACATTCCAGTAACAATATGTCCCCTCCTGAACTTTCCTGTAAAATAAAAGGCAACAGCAGAAACTGCCTAGACAGGTACTGAGACTAAAACAGAGCCGTTAATCCATAACCTACGTGCTTGATGTCTGGCAAACTGCAGTGCCATCTGAATTTCATAAGACCCTCCTAAAGGTGTCAATAAAATGATAAATCTATCAATTAGGTGCATATGTTCACATATCAGTAGCAGCTACTGAAGCCAGATGGTTTGTGCTCCATCAGAGGCGTATAGGGGAAAGAATAATATCCGGTGCTCAGATGGGATGAAGGAATGCTCAGATTCTCAATCTGCCTGCCTGACGGTTTGACGGAGTCACAGATGATTTTCCAAGCTGTCTAAGCTCGGAGCTGTGGAATGTTAAGGGTTCCTGCATTCCATAGAATCCCAGTTCCAGCACTCTGTCTCAGATGAATATTCCAGAAAAATATATGAAATGTGATCCTTCACAGATGCACACACACACACACACACCTTGGAGTCTCTCCAGTTCTTTGTCCAGATACTGTTATAAAGTTTTATTTTGTTTCTTCAGTCATTTTATTTTTCAACACAGAGAAGTTAGATGAATAACTCACCAGTAATCATTACAGTGGAATGGTATTTCACTACAAAGTTTCTAGGATGGGTCCTGTGCACTGCTTGACTTCTGCCCAAGGCACTATTAACACAGGTTTCATTAGGACTGACACATTGAACTTTAGATATATTGAACGGTAAATCAAAAAATAACTTTAAAATGATTAGTACAAGTTGTGAATAACTTGAATATGAATGTGACAAGACAAAGGATCACACAAACAAACTAAACCATTACAAAGTTTTACAAGTTTGATATGTCTATACGTAAGGGAGCTTTCTTTGGCATGTAACACCAAATAATTTCATTTGCTTAAAACCTGCCCCCCATTGTGTTAAATCTTAAAGGAATTGCCCTTAAATCATAAACGTATAAATATCTATTCAGAGATATTTTTGAGTGACATCACAGTAGGCCAGATCCTCTGAGCATGCGTGGCTCTCCTGTCTGTTCGCATAGTAACGGAGCATGCTCAGCGGGGATGGCGATGATGCGGGTATCTTGGGTACATGCCATCGTAGCTGTACTCGCGATACTGTTCATTCCTTTCCTGGGTCCTCTCATTTTGTTCTGAAAGAGAAAATATTTAAAATGAGATGCAGAGTAAAGACTGTGAGGAGAGACTCGGTTGCAGACGAAGTTGCCATTGAAATTAAATGTGTCTGGTGATTATGCTTTTAGCATCACTGATGGCCCTTGTGTGTGTGTGTCAGATGATCGAAGCGATGAAGAAGAGGGCTCACTGTTGCAGTTGACCCTAATATCCTTTGCTCTTGTCAGCGGTGTGTGTGTGTGTGCGCATGTGTGTCAGGTGATGAAGAGGCTCACCGTCGCGCTCCTCCTCCACATATTTCTCATATTCATCTCTCTGCTCCTCGTGATACTCTCTCCTGCGCTCGCTCGTGGCCCGTTGCACTCTGTACTCAGCTGCAGAGAGAGACAGGAGAGGAGATTTAGAGTATTTCATATTTAGCCCTGTTGTTCAAGGTCACTGGGTGCTATTGGTCAGAACAAAGAATGAGACCAGCTGCAGAGAAGGAAAATTTGGTGATGCATGGATGGAATAGCGAACTGTCAGCTAACACTAACTGAACTGGGGTCAGCAGCACTCGGTGGCCGCAAACAATTTCCTCTCAATTTTTCCTGTAAGAAATGGTTTCAATGAAGGCAGCAGACAAACCGACCTTGAGTTTTGAAAGTCAAATGACAAATGGTGTCAAATCTCTCATGTATTTGACAGTGCTGCCGAAAAAAAAAAAATAAATCTGCAGGAAAAAACTGACAAGTCATAAGGGCTGACTTAAAAGACCCTCTTTCTATCTAAAAAACATTTGCTTTCCACTATTCAATGTGTCCTAGAATTCTAGGGGTTGTTGAATGTTGTTTTCATTGTGTCTAGAAAAGGGTCCTGATGGCAGCCACTGAGAGATTTCCATTATTATTTTCCATTATTATTTCAGTCAGATTTCTTAGTCATTTAAGGGAAATGTCTGGAGTTAATCAACTGGCAGCTAACTACTTGAATAGGGCAAGGTAAATGAGACTGCAACAGTTTCCTTGCCCTTATAGTTAGTGTTAGCTGCCCTTATCAGTTATGCCTACGTTCTACCAACCTTTCTTTTTCTTACAGTGACCTCAAACAAGAGGGGTTTTAGGGTTGATTTACCCCAGACTTTTAACAGACTCAAAATTATTAAAAGTCTGGGATCTCAAAGTTGTTCTACAAAATTAGAACAGCTTCTGTGTAATGGATACAGATTTCTCTCAGCAGGCAGAACAAATGGATCATAGTTCATAGAACTCTTGACTGATGCTTTTACACAATACTTGTTTTAAAATCATAGCTTTGCTGTGCCAAATATGTTGACCCAAAATGGACATATGAAGCATTGTGGCTTTGTGAAGTGCAACTACAGTTCATTATACAGTCTTTGGCTCATCACCTCATCATAACTCCTCACCTCAGACTACCTCCAACACACGTGCCAGAGCACGCGCAAACACAGACACACACACAGAGTGTTCATACTCAGCCCCCACCCCCACCCCCCCCCCCACACACACACACACTATGTCCTCGTGCCAACTACAGCCCCTATAACCAATCCACCCACTCTTTCCACAACAGAAACAGCACATCACTGTGAAAGGTTTACCACCCCAAATGCACCGCAATGCAAACAGACACACACACACACACACCATAGACCTCCCGTAACACTTTACAGTGCAAGTATGGTTTTAATAATGTGTGTGTGCCACACTGTAGATGTGTTTACTCCCACACCAGCACACCAGTTTCTCGCCATTTGAAATGAAATAACTCTTTATTAAGGTAATAACAGATAAGTAACATTAATCAGGCTTAATATCCAAAAATCACACTCCCAAAGTCTGACATGCATGCACAGATACAGAAGTTATGTACATCAGTGTGTATGTGTGTGTGTGTGTAAGAGAGAGTATTATTGCGATAGGTATGTGTGTGTATGTGCACCTACTGAAGTTTGGAGTTAAGAATAGCCAGTGTGTGTTTGTGTGTAATGAGTTTAGAATAGTTGTGGTGTCTGTGTGTATTTGTGCTTAACGAGGATTGCCGTTGGTGTGTGTGTGTGTGTGTGTGTGTGTGTGTGTGTGTGTGTGTGTGTGTGTGTGTGTGTGTGTGTGTAATGACTTAAGTACAGTAGTGCGTCTGCACATTCTTGTCTTTGCTCCAGCTGTGATCTTCCTCAGACCTGCAGCCCTGGTCTGAGCCAGCAGTCACAGCACCAGACACACACACACACACACACATACACACACAGGTTCCATACCCACACAAGTTCGCTGGTCAGACAAATACTACTATTTTCGGAAAGACTATTCACTGCACACACTCACATTGTAATGTATTCAGAAACTGTGCTCTATGTAACACACACACACACACACACTTGCAGAGAGTGTGGCTGGGAGGGGACATGAAATGGTCTTTTACTGAAGTTTTCCATGCTGGAAGCAGACCCATGCTGGCAGATTGAAGGAGCTGATGGTGTGTGTGTGCCTTGAGTTTGTGTGTGTGTCTGTCTGTCTAAGTGTATATGAAAGGGAGAGAGCAAGTGTGTGAGAGGGAGAGTGCCTGTGTGTATGTGTGTGAATACTCAACTTAGAGAAAGAGAGGCACATGTACTTCTAATGAGTGTGTGTGAGAGAGAGAAAGAGAGAGAGAGAGAAAGAATGTGTGTGTGTGTGTGTCTAAAAGCCCCATGCTATCCTTTTGGTCCTGAGGCCCTCAGCTGCAGCACTCAAATGGCAAGCCCCTTCAGTCATATCTCTAGACCCATTCTCTCTACAGATGCACATAATATATCGTGCAACTGTCAGTGAGCCTACTGAAAATAATAAGTGTGTGTGTTTGTATGAGAAAGACATACTGACATACAGAGAGATATGGGATGTGTGTGTTGCCTCCCATATCATTGCCCATCAATTTGGCATACCAGTGTAATCCTGTCTGGTCTCTGGTAATATCATTCACCAAACACATCACCACATCCATCAGGGATCATGCACCCAACTGACATGTCAGAGCAGCCAATAGATTTGTCCAATGCTTTTCCTGAGAGGAGATTGGTTGAAATAGACGCAAAAGGGCAGGTACAATGATCACCTGGGTACCTCCTTCATGCACACAGAGGGAAGGACATGTGAGGAGCCCTCAGCAGAATGATGTTTTTTTTTTCTAATTTATTTGCTGGGCTTTTTCTCCCTTAATAAGATCCCATCCCCATGCCCTTATTAGGGAGAGAGAGATGGGAGAGGGCTGAGAAACATCTGCGGATAGGTACCTAACCCGGGTCCCCACGGCTACCTTAGCTAACTGCACCACTGTGCCTTCCACGTTTACTGAACGTTATGTGAGCATCGAGGGAATGTTTTTAATGTTTCTTACCCATCATTTCGGCGTAGGATTTCGGAGAGCGGCGACCTCTGCGCTTGAGAAAACGGGATGCGTCTGATGGCTCCATAAACACCCTTCCCGTAGGCTCTGAGGACAAACATTAAAACAGATGAGTGTATGTGTGTGTGTTTGCTTATGTTTGTGTATGTGTGAGGGAGAGAAACATTCTAAAAATATATACTCTGAATTAAATTCACCTGTTTGCCATGCACCTTGAAATACAATACAATTTTTGATATTTTTGACTTTCCTGTGCAACATGAAATGTGTACTCCATGCCATGTGTGTGTTTTTGTGTGTGTGTGTGTGTGTGAACACTCACCTTTGGACTCTGTTTCTTTGTCATCATCCCTCACAGCTGCACCATGTGTCTCTCTGAAGACTGCAGAGGAGAAGCACAAGCCATTTTACAGGCATATTCGTTATGGGTGGAAATCTCCCATGTGCTTAAGTCCAAAAAAGCACTTAGCTGTGTGCTTTTCAGTCATTTGTTAGTCATTTGTCTGTCACTTATGCAACGGAAGGCCAGTTGTGCGTTCTAGTGACAGACTTAAGACACTTGCAAAATGCGTGCAGGCTTTGGACTTTTGGAGAACTCCAAATGTGCCTACATCACACTCAGAGCCCAACTAATAACTACATCCTTATGTTGCTGTTGCGGTGTGTGTGTGTGTGTGAGGGAGATAGTTGCAAAGTGTGAAGCGTTATGTCAGGGTTGCCACCGGAATTTGCCACAAAAAAACAACAATGGTTTTATATAAACACAACTTAGAGTCCCTCAACGTTTTACTGCTCTTGTGTGATTGTGCCTCTGATTGACTCAACTCCTTTATTCTTCTGCTGAGCCACGCGCCACACGCACCCTCAATACACCACACTCCAATGGCTCACTTGCATCTATCAATCTCTCTCTCTCTCACTCACTCACTCACTCACACATTCAAAGACACAAGATACACCACAACACACACAAATATGAGACACCAACACATATGCATAAAGAGATGCCCTCAGAAAAACATAATTTTATACAGTGTATCATAGTTAAAGTATGCAGCTAATTTATCTACTTGCTCAGCATTCCTTATTTCAATCCCAACTGTCCCTTTGGCATCTCTGGTGCATCAATACGTCCCTACCCTTCACCCCAAATCTTCCCACTCACAGTCAACACATACACACAGACACAGACACATACACACATACAAAGTATACTTACAGTTGAAAAGAAGGACCCCAGCTAGTAGGGAGAGCAGAAGCACTCGTGTCCAGGCCATCACAGAAAGGATAGTGTGACTGAGAGTGTCGCAGGCTCCAGAATTACGCAGGGGAAACTAGTGTGAGTGTTTGTGTGTGCATGTGTGTGTGTGTATGTGTGTGTGTGAGAGAGAGAGGATGGGTGGAAGCACACAGGAGGCAGCTGGAATTTGACTAGCTTAAGGGAGGAGCTCATTGAAAAGGAGAGTGGTATGCATACACACACACACACACATACACCTACAAATAAACACATGCATGCAATAAATACATGTGGATTCACATGTAATCAATGACCCATTTATGACACTAGATATTCTGTCACTGAAGAACAGATTTTATACAGAGTTGTGAGTGTATGTGTGTGTGTGTGTGTGTGTGTGTGTGTAACTGTCAACTGCACATGAGGGCATGTGACATACGGTTTGGCTCTTCAGAGATTTGTCTATACAGTGTATGTTTCCCTATTCACAACAGCCTGTCCCTATAGCAGGTCCAATTGGAGGTCCCTTCAAGTCACTTTCCAAAGTCACCAAACACCCAATGAACCAATGACAACCACTTATCCACTGTTCCACTGTGGGGCGGCGTTGCTATGTGATGAGAGAACAGCATGGTTAACAGTGCGTTTATCATAACCAATAGCTGATGGTGTCAGCAATAATCAGTATGGGTGTGTATATTGTTACTGGAAATGGATTAAACTACATTTAAAACCTTTGTTGACATAAAATGTCTTTTCTGCCCTTCCAAAAAGATTTGGCAAGAGTTTATGTAACACAGCAATTTAAGTTTCATTACACACCCGTGAAATCAGTCTCAGTTGAGATGTAAGAAGGAATCTGTTGTCGAGGGGCCGAGTTATGAGGGGCCATTCAAGACATTATCTTACAGATCCATGTCTGTGGGCTGCATTTGCATTTCTGTATTTGCTAAATCCCCTATTAATGTTGTGTGTGTGTGTCTGTGGGTGCGTATATGTGTGTTTGTGTGTGTCCACCTGACCGTAAGTGTCACTAAACCTCTGGCTGGTGTTCAGTGCTTTTCTGTAGCACAGACACTGAGGTGTATGTGTGTTATCCAGATTACAGGTGGAGTAAAGAAGGTGGTGTGTGTGTGTGTGTGTGTGTGTGTGTGTGTGTGTGTGTGTGTGTGTAAAAGGGTGGGACATAGGGGTATGTGCGTGAGTGTGTCTGATGGTTTTCACAACTTGCTGCTTGCCAGCACCTCGTGGATTATCCTCCCTCAATTTAACTGTTGTGCCGCTTCATGTTCCCCTGTCAAAGCCTGGACATCCCACTCATAACAATCTCAAGGACCACTATATCCCCAAATAACCTGTGTGTGTGTGTGTTTGTGTGTGTGTGTGAGAGAGAGAGAGATCCTGCTGCTCCTGACCTTAACGAAAACAGTGTGCCATTCCAATGACCTCAGCCCAGTGCTTGCTGTGGCTAACAGGTGACTGTTACTCTTGTAAATCTGTCACACACACACATGCATATACTTTCACACTCTCTAAGCAGATAATTCTCACACTCACAAAACCACATTGGAATGTTCCACGACTGTGTCCAGTTATGAAGTTCTTTTTAATAATTGATCGTACGTTACGTGTGTAGGTGTGTGTGCGTGTGTGTGTGTGTGTGTGTGTGTGTGTGGGGGCATTGATCTGTGTGTGATTGTTTGTGTCACCATGAGGCATTGATCTCTATCACCATGAGGCTTTACCCCTGTGGCCCATTTTGGAGTTTTTTGTGTCTTGTGTCTTGTGCACAAGGAGTAGCGTGGCAGAGACACCTGCATAGGCAATCAAGCACCAATATGGAAAAACGAAGAAGAAACCATGCCCCCCCCTCCCTCTTTCCAGGCCCTTCCCTCTCTCTTCTCTTCTCTCTCTCCTCCTTCTCTCCTCCAAATCTGGCAGGCAGACACATTTTCTTGTCTCCATTTCAAGATTGATCTCCCTCCTACAACTCTGGAAAATACATATTTTTTTGTGTGTGGGTGAGTGTGTATGTATATGGGATTGTGTTTGTATGCGTGTGTATGTGAGTGAGCAAGTGAGTGTATATGTGTTTGTGTATGTGTGTCTATGTGAGGTAGTGTGTGTGTTCCAGTCAGTGTGTGGCTACAAATTTAAGGGTGGTACACGATGACAGAACTGTTTGGTGATGTGTTTTCCTCTCTTTGGGAAAATTGCATATGGGTCCATCATAATGGTCGGTGTGTGTGTGTGTGTGTATGTGTTGTTTTTCTTGGTTTGTGTGTGTGAATGGACACATTCATGTATTACTCCCTTGGGTATTTTCTTTGGGACATTGGCCATGTGAGGTAGGGGCTATCCAGGAAACTGCACTGACCCTGCTCTCTCTTTCTATTACACACACACAAGTAATAAAACATAGTGTTACACATCTATCTCAAAGTGCCAATTATCTATCTATCTATCCCAGATCATTAAAAATACACAATAAGACATTTGTCCAAATTTTTTTATTAATAATCATCTAAAAGTATAGAAATATTTGAAATATCAGGCCTACTGAGTCTGTACTTAGCTCCTAAGTTCTATTGTAATTTAATTACAATAATCACCTCAGATTAATGTGTAAGGCAACATAGTGAAAATGAGAAGGCATAGGACTATTAAAAGCAGAGAAATTTATATTGAAATTAATATTAGTACCAGGATTTTTACCATTAATAAGCACTTGTTTATGTGCGCGCGCACACACACACACACACACACACACAAACACACACACACACACACACTCAAACATACACATGCTGCCACCTGCAGCACAAAAGAACAGGTACAGAGATTTTCTCTTTCTGTATCAAACACAAAAATCTACCTATACGCACATGCGTCACACAGACTGTATGTGTTTTAATTCTTCTTCCAGTCTCGCTTTAAGCTTTCCTTTATATGGGCAGTGCCATGTCTCAGTTGTTTTCTTACGGGCTTAGCCAGGTCCGTTAGCACAGGCTAATTAATCTAATTTCCTCCAGAGTCTCATTATATGATTATCTTAGGTATAAAACTTTTTTTCCCATCAGACTGCCCCGTGGCTATGGGAGGGTCTGTCATAGTAGAGAATGTCTGTATTGTCAGTTAGAGGGTGTAAATGTCCCTTTTTTCTCGTTGGAGTCAGTAAACATGTTTGCTGCATTTCCAGTAGCGGTCCACAATTTTGAATTCGAACCCACAATTTACAGGCTACTAGCATGGTAGCCAGGTTCCCTAAGCCCTACGCCACCATCGCCCTACGTCCTAAAACATTCACCACAGCTTTTTTCAATGGGATTCCTAATTTTGTCTTTAGTGTGGCTCTCCATTTTCACCTTCTATTTACAGGCTACAGGACTTATCCGAAGGAGGAAATTCCCTTTTGTGCAAAGACATCTTCATGTTTTTCATCTTCAGTTTGTGAGTAGTTGAAGGACACCTGATGGTAAAAAATAATGCTCTGTTGGATGGTGGGCTGTCAATCAACATCATGATTGGATAGTGGTCTTTAAAGAGAGGTCCTCTCTCCTTGCACCAGACGACCCCTCACAGCCCAGGTGTCCTGAAGTTCAGAAACACACACACACACACACACAGGTTGGGTAAAGAGAGATGGAGACAAGTCAGAAGTTTATAGTATAACCATTGTGTACTGTCTAACAATATTTTCAGTATAATGACATTCCTTTTTGAGATCTAACTTGTCATTAACAACTTTTTTAATGCTGTCTTTATTAGCCTCACCTATTCTTGAGAACTTCATTGCATGTAATGAGTGCTGTGGTGGTAGCATAGCGGTTAAGGAACCTGGCTAGCGTGCAAATAGCCTGAAAAGTTGTTGGTTTGAATCCCAGCTGCCACCGTTTTGTCCCTGAGCACTTAACCCTAACTTGCTCTAGGGGAGACTGGCCCTGAACAATTGATAGTTAACAAAAAAATGTAAGTTGCTTTGTATAAAAGTGTCTGCTAAATGCATAAAAATGTAAATGTAAATGAATGCATAACTGATCTCTGATCTTATTGACATCTCTGAACTGATTTCAAAGCACAATCAAGTAGCCAGGCTAGCACTGCTGTAGTACCTCCAATCAATACTGTATTTGATTTCCCCAGCTAGATTTTCTAGCAACCAATCAGTAAACATGAACAGTTTAAAGTGTTTATAGTTAAACAACCCAACCACCACAAAGTAAAGGCATGCCTATTGAGAGTGTCCAGACTCTTAGCACTAAGCCTAGTGAAGATCCATCATGTCCATTATGCTAACAATCACATGTAGATACAGTAATTCCTAACATGACTGACTGTGTCGTCTACTACTACTACTACTACTTTACCTCAAAGCGAACGCTGTCATCCACACCGTACTTCTTCTCTGCAATCTCGTGTACCTCCTTTGCGATGTTCTCCTGAGTGGTGCCCCTCACATCAATGTAGTAGCAGTCTGCACTGGCATAATGACAGGAGATGGCCTGAGAACACACAAACACAGACATTTCACTCAAATGACAGAATTGCATCATCTGTAATTCTGTCGTATTTGTGTGGTAGATTCTGACCTGTAAACATTCATGAAAAGTCATCAGAAGCGTTATATAACTTATATGAAATGAATGGAATGAAATATGTGTGTTTAATCCTATATGCATGACTGGACAATCTTCTGTGTGCATTCAATCTCTGGTGTGTATGAATACCTGATGTGTGTGTGTGTGTGTGTTAAGCACCTTGCGGAAGCCTTGGGTCTGGTTCATGCCGGACCCATGGATGAGCAGTGGGTGGAAGAACACTGTGTCTCCCTTCTCCATCTCTAGGTGTACACGTGAAAGGTTGGGGTCATAGTTTCGCACGCCATGATACATCTTATTGACTCCTCCCTACAGACAGACACAAGAGGGTGACAGTCAATGAGAGAGAGAGAGACTGTGTGTATGTAAGAGAAAGAACATGGAGAAAGACAATAAACAACAAAGCCATACAACCATTTTAGATACACAGAGATGCACAGCCTACAGTACGTTCTGAGCATATGTACATACTCACTATTTAGTGAGTGGTCCTAATTTCAAACCCATAAACATACACACACACACAAACACACACACACCTCCCACTCAGGGTAGTCATGCTCCAGAAGCGTGCCCTTGTGTGTGCCGGGCAGCACTACGAGGCAGCCATTCTGGCGGTTGACGCGCTCCATGGCGGTCCAGGCGCACACAATGCGGTCGGCCGGACGGAATGGGAAGTAGTGCAGATCCTGGTGCATGGGGTGGCGGGACGTCTTCTTACCTGGACACAGGTGCTGTAAATCAAAAGCTAGCTAGCATGCACAATAAAGGACCAAACATATTGTGATCACACAGTTTAAAAGTCCACAGTGGTCTGGAGGCAATGGCACACCTCTGGCATTGACGAAACACAGCAGTCCCATAAATCTGCCTTTATTATTGTACAGCACTAATACAGCTATGCAGTGCAATGAAGGTAATGAATGCATGCGTTTTTACACAGAATTTTGTGATATCCACCCAGTTAAGTACTTTGAACAGAGGATATGTCCTCGTTCACATTTACATTTTTTGATGGTGTCCATATGTCTGTGTGTGCTTATTACCTGCATCTGGGGGCTTGTTGATCAGCATTGTGTGCATAGCCATAATGTTGGGTCCAGTAAAGCATTCCACATATTTTAGGATCTAATTGATCACAAAAACAAAAAAAAAGTTGTTACTCATACCTGTCTTTAGTTATATACATGTAGTACACATGTGTGCTTCATGCACTTATCAAACTTCAAATGTGTGTGCAAGTATGTCTTTTTTACACGTTTGATCATTTTCAAACCTGGGGTAGTGAACAGTAGTGGAAGAGCTCTGCATCCTCCTGGAAGTCCTGCAGTTTGGAAACTGCCCTCTGATCGGACATGAACTCAGACTTGGCAATGGCTACATCTCTCATCACCACTAGGCCAGGGACCTTCACCTCTCTCTTACAGATGCGCTCAAATTCAGTCCTGACACACACACACACACACACAAACAAACACACCATGAGACGTGAGCAAATTCACTGATGGACTATGAACTGTGTGCATGTAGGTCTATCTGTTCATTACCTAAATTTATCAATGTCCTCCTCTGACACCAGATTTTTGATAAGGATGAAGCCATCCTCCTCATAAGCAATTCTCTGTTCAGGGCTCAGAAAATCGGTGTCCAGTGTGTACCTGAACAAACCACAGTTAGAGCTGCACACAGTTTGAGTACTGACACACAACATAAATTCTCACAGAATTGTAGCCTACATGGTTCAGCCTCTACTTTTGTCCCGTCCACCAAAAGTTCAGTGAACATTTTTTTTGCACTTACCTAAGTGCTTGGGGAAGATGATATGAAACATTATGTCCGGAGGTAAAAGAGGCTCTCTGAGATGTTACGTTAAAGTATAACTGTTTCTGTCATTTCTGTCACATTTTCAGCCCACCACCAAAATGAAATCGTCGTTGCGGTGGTATGGAGTCTGATATTTTTGGAAACTAGCGGACCTCAAACTATGTTGTTTACGTATTTCGGCAGGCAAACATTGCTTATTCTACCAGCTGTCTCGATGTCTGTCGGTTTACAACTTTGCTATGACAGTGTTATAAAATGCCAATAATACAGAACTTGATACCAAAAGGTAGGCTGCAAACCGAGGCAATCAACAACAGGCCTTTGAGCCTCGATCTTTCTTGATACTTCAACGGTCTGCAAGCACACATAGTCCGTCAGGCCAACGCCCCCTTGTCGCTATGGTTTTGCAGGCACAAACACAAAAAAGAACACAGCAAAGGATACGACAGCATATCCGGACCGGTCCAGGTGGTTTAGGACGACTTTCAGCCGGTCTGCAGCCTGCGACATGATCAACAGTAAAATAATTCGCGCGAGGGCAAACTCAGGGTAAGTAAAGGAAAAAGCAATGCAACCCTTATGATTGTGCTCGAGCCTCTAGTAGCATGCTAAGTGGCTCACATTTACAGGGCGAAGTACGATGACACTGACATTTGCCCTAGATAATCATGTAATAGCTATATCAGTCATGATGTAACACAGGTTTGGTCTAACATTTGGTTCACTAAATAATTAAAGTAAGAGAGATACGCTTCATAATCTCTATTGGCAGACAGGTAGATTTGACTGGATTTTAAAGTGTGTAGATCATTGTATTGTGGCAGGTGAATTTTGGTTTATTATTTTGGTTTCTTGACATGTTTGAATCATCACACGATTATTGCTACAACAAAGAAATATGTCTAAAGGATGTATAGCCTGCACCCACACTTGAGATTTTTGTTCTGAATCATCGGCAAGCCTATAGCAACTCCCAGGACAGGATGGCCCTGTACACCTAAAATTGGTACCCTGGAGTAATTATTTAACCAATAAGCCACAAGAGGCCGTGGGTTTTTCCTGAATTTAGGACAGCTAAGGGGTGTTGTTTGGCACTACGTGAAGCGACACAAATTAAAAAAATAAAGTAGTGTACTGCAATAACCATTCTTCTGCTAAAACGTATAGTTGATGGGCAACACTTGGGCTATTACTTTGTAACGGCTTTTTAACTGAAGTTCGCTGCAGAGTAATATAGAAGAGAAAAGGGAAACCTCTGTGCTTGTGCTGGATTTACAATGGCTTGAACTGCTGAATCAGGCAATCACAATTCAGGAACCAAACAAGCAGAAAAAGGGTTTCAGAAAAAGGGTTAATTCGTTTTCTGGGAATAGTGCTATGATGTGACGTGTCAAGTGTGTTTCATTATGGAATGAAAAAAATGGCTTGGCACCTCACCTCACCCGAGAATGAATGTTCAGGGGTGGTGGGCGTTAGGGGGGATCTCACCCAAGATTTTTCTTTTTTTTAAATTCAAGTGGTTAAATGCCCTTTTCCACACAGTTTCAGGCAGAATGAGAGATCATATAGTTTGATATGATGTTGGATGATGTGTACTGCATTTGTGGTCTTCTGGGTTTCCATGCATGCAGTCCTTCTTCTAGGTGAAGTAAGCACTGCAGCAGGTTTTGTTCAGCTGATTGGACAGCCACAGCTAGAGCCTTTCACAGGGAAGGAGAGCCACAGCAAAGTAAATGGCCTCCTCACCCTCCATGATATGTCTGTAGTTTGACAGATATTTTTTCATGGTAGGGGTTGGGATGTTCGACACATAGAATAAAATAAAAAGCAATGCAGAGCCAGAATTCCATACAGCTCCATTGAAACATAAATGCAAGTGTCCTGCTGGAGAATTTAGATGTGGCTTCTATGTGGCTGAATGAGATGAGGGGAACCTGATGGTTTCTTACCTTGGGGTTGAATTGTTGTGATGTGCCAAGAGAATTACAGCTGTCATATCTATCCTGCATGAACACACTGCAGGAGCCCTCACTTTCTTATACATCCCCTCTAACATGTCTGCTACTCTGAGAAGATGGTTGATGTCCTGGATGGTTAAGTTGATATAGTGGTCTGCCTGGCGGTCTGCTGCATGTGCTGTAGAAATGGCACTTGCAATGTCTACTCAGCAATATCTTTTATTGTTTTCCCAGAGGTCACAGACATCCATATTTACTGTGAATTAAAGATTTTTACCAATACACAACATCACACACAGTAGTTTTATGCAGAAATATGCTTTCATTGAAATATAAAATTGGTTTATAATTGATTTATAGGCTAACTGAAAGTTTTACTTTCTTATGGATTATTTTAATATCAACATGCAATTATTTTGTTCTAATTTAGGTTTAACTGGATTTTCTGCACATGTAACAACTCTGAAGCTGATGAAACACAAGACTGCCAAGACTACATAGTGGTTTCCTGTGGCTTTCAGCTCCTGCACCAAAACCACACCTGTGGCTATCCATAACAACCCCACACATGCAATGAAGTGTCTGTTACTGTGCATTACATTTGCACATGCTTATTTCTATGTACTTCTCTGATGTTGTAACTAAAGACTTCTTTGTGGAACCTCCGCTCTGAGCTATGTTAAGCTAATTTGTTTCTTTCCAAATGCTTATTCTCTTTTGCCTCTTATGTAAAACACTTTGGTCAACTTCTGTTGTTTTGTAAATGTGCTTTATAAATAAATTGACTTGACTTCACTACTAATATTCCATAATTGTGAAGTAAAGTAACAAAAACTACCATGCCAGACTGGATCTTCTTGGCCCCAGCCAATTCACTTTACCACTCAGAAGATGCTGTAGTGTAGTCAAGTACACCAGGAAAATGTTTTCACGTAAACCTCAAGGGTTGACTTGCGTTGATTTTAAACCACCCCCTCTTTATACTTAAGTATCAGGCATCCAGATGACCAGTGCCTTTATTTGTTACCATCACAAGTTAGTCACCGTTGCTTCCACTTCATATATTTCCCAGAGGAGACTTTCATTTTGTTCTAGCACTCCACAGTGTCATTTTACAAGATTAATCATTAAGGAAAAGAAACAGTACATTCACTTGCTTGATGTGTTGTTAAACAAAGCAAACATGTGGATATACATTTTGTATACTCACCTGTTTTACTGGTTCTGTTATCATTTACCTGGCATTTCAGCGTAAATGTCAAAGTAGCTCATTCTACTTGAATGTATGCACAAGTCCTTTTTAAGAGTTAACGTATACTAATATGTAGTGTCAAGTTTAAGTGTAAGGACCACACACACACATACACACAGTGGCTGTGCTCCTCTTTTCCAGGAAATTTGTATTAACTATTAACATCAATTGATTTTGATGTTATTATATCCATCACAAAGTGCAACTGTAGACATTTTGGGTCTTTCATCTCTGGGAGGTTTTGGCCTTTGCTGTCTATGAACGTGTTTATGTGTTCCACACAAGCAGCAAAGCGTTTCAGCACTTGTCCTCTGCACCAGAGTTTATGCGCTGCCAGGAAGTAACCTGATGCACTCTTTATGTTGACAAAGAGAAAAAAAAAAATTTATGTCATGTATAGGCTACATATTTTTACAAATTGATGGTTTACTTTAAGCCTACAACAATAATAGGAAAACATATGTATTTACTGTTATTACATTTTCTTTCCAAGGGAAAGGGCAGTGTGAGGGGCGCTAAAGGGCTGCGTGGAGGACGGCAGGTTGCCGACCTCTGACGTAACCCAACCCATTGTGTTTTATTCTGTTATTATAACTTCAGCATTTTTGTGTATTTTCCTGTCATGTTAATCACATTTACTTCTACTATAACATTACTAGTAGTGAGACAATGTTTTGTAGGCCTGGGACAGAACTGTGAGCACTTTGCTTTAAGTAGAGCTTTAGATACAGCTGTCTGAACATTGACAAGACTGCCCTCTATTGTTGGAAATGAAGCGGTACAGGATCATCTTCATGGCTGAAATGTAAGCTAACAGGTAAACAGGTAAAAAACAGGTAAAAAAAACAGGCCTAGGCTTTTAAATTCATATCACTGACTCAGAGGTGAATTTTGAAGAAAATACATCCATCAGACTGAGAGGGTGGATAAGCCTAACCAGGAGAGCAGAAAACCCACCCTGCATCCATGCTTTTCATACATCTAGAGATCTGTTCTGCTTGTGTTCAGGCCCTCATAAAATGGCAAACGACTGAATTACCATGCAATATTAGTACTAGTTTGTTACGTGATGTTGCTAGATGTGTGTCTAGATTAAATTAATGTGACCTAATATTTCTAGGCTAAATGTTACACATAATATTAAAGTTGAAGACTATTTGTATTTGTGTTGATATAGTGTTAGACCACAGCATGACATAGTGTTGAACATGTACGAGTTTGGGCACCCAAACATAACCAATTTATAATAAACTGCTGGGCATCTGAAGCAGCAGTTTAATTTTGAAATATTTATACGTGGAAAGACAAATTTTTCAGTTGTGAAGGAACATTTATTGTGTAATCAAAAACAAGTGCGCAGCTCATATCGGTCAATAACAGACAGATTCACCACGATTCACACGATTTTTAATAGCCTACCCTAGCCTACAAATTATTATAATGTATTTTGTTTATTAAAATTATTTGTGATTATATGCTGAAATACACAATAATTCCATCTCGCACACCCGCACATTCAAACAAGCGCCAGCTCATCCGCTTTGGGCGCAACAACCATGGGCAACAAGAGATGATCTTGAACACGCCCAGCATCCTGAATCAGGCTCAGCGTCAGCGTCAGAAGGTAAGGTCGGCTATATTCGATGGAGCAGCAGGAAGCTATTTTCTAATTCCACCTTTTTGGGGGCGTCGTCGTTCAACGAACAGCAGGTGGTGACACGCAGAATAAACAAGCTTGCTCGCCAGTATGACATAAAATTGGTTTTGGGACACTGTATCTTTGTTATTAGTCAAATGAGAGGCTAGCCACTTTAAAGTAGGCTATCTTGCTTAGAACATTCCATGTTAGCAAGCAAACCATCTGGCTGTTACCACCAGGGTGAACGCGGACCTTATCGCTCTTTGTCCGTCTTGAGATAACATTGTATAGTTAATGCACTTTGCTAACCGGGTTATTTTTGCAACGGAAATAATGTTTGTTACTGTCACTTCGAGTCGGACTCGTAAACTCCGAATCTAACAAGACACCTTCACTTTACTCTGTAATCAGAAACCCGTGTACAAGGAGGAACCTGTCAGCATTGTCTTGGAAACTAGCAGGTGCGTGTCTGATGATTCATACTGTAACTCAGTTATCTTTTATACTTGACAGGGTATAATTAGCAAGGATTGACGTTTTTACGATTTTATCCCCGTGCAACACTGTAAGACTACTTGATTCTGTTTCTCACTGTAAGTGACGTCGCCTATAGAAGTAAAAAGAAAATTCATGCCTTTTTCGTAATTCACCATGGTAAACCAGTGAGCACTTCATAAATTTACAAGAAAAACAAACAAAGGTTTTCTGGAGTGACATAGGGCATTATTACTGTGCCATAGCCCTACTTTACTGTGTCAGTAATGTAACAGCTGTCATCACGATATATGGGATCTGTCTATCTAATACCATCATGACGAAGAAAGCATTTAGGATGGGCTTTTTGTTATTTAGGCCTGTTCTTTGATTTTCATAACGGATTTGATGCGAGTAATTATGTAAAAAGTTTCATAAAATTTTTTCTACCAACAAGAAGAGTGAGTGCACACATTTTATGTAATCCTCATTTACATCATACCATACCATGGCATTGTATTGGCGTTTTGGACGGGCTATTTTTGCGTGGAATTGACCGTATAATGTATATACAGTTGGGTCGTTGGCTAGTTATTCTTTCAGGACATTACACAGTGTTAGCCTTTCTGTTTTCAAAACAACCAATTTAATTGCATTTATTTACCCTGTTTTCAGAGAGAAGCCCATTCTTTTCAGAGAATGGATGGCTATGGGTAAGTGTATTATAGAGCAAAGTAACATCTAACTCATGCAATTTCATGTATAAAAGATGAAGAAGTAGGCTATGTATTTTTCATATCTAATAGGATAATGTATGTAACCCTGACATACCATTGTCTGTAATGATATAGAATGTTTTACACTATTTTTTCATTATTATTATTTTTTAAATTTTGCTATGCTCATGGCTTCATCTCAGGTTCTCCAGTGATATGTTCAGTGGGCGGGCAGTTCTTGGGGAGGACAGCTCTGTCATGGCACGCATGCAAAAGAAATTCTGGAAGACCAAGCAGGTTCTGATCAAAGCCACGGGGAAAAAGGAGGATGAGCACGTGGTGGCTTCAGATGCGGATCTGGATGCCAAACTTGAGGTATATTTAGAAGTATTTTGCTCAGGATTCTGCTGTGCTGAGTCCCTCTGTTTCACAGCAAAGGCTAGCCTAATAGTTGACTGACATGCTCCCTGTAGTGTCCCCTCTAACTTTATATATACAGTATGTGGTTCTTAATGGCAGCATGACACTGCATTCAGCATACAAGTATGACTGAAAATGCATATTTGAAGTGCTAGTCTGATAGACTTGGTTTTAATATTGTACATTCATTGTTTATATGTAGCCTGGATGTTAAGGTTGTTGTAATCTGCCTTGTAAATGGAGAGTTGATTCAGCCACAGACAGTCTTTCAAGCCAGTTTTAAAGGGGACAGGAAAGCCCAGTGGTTGCTAGTGTGACATCCTCAGTTTTGTTGGCTTTGGCTCAAGGTTATGGAAGTTCATTTGTTGTCATGGACATTTTGTTGATGTTTTCACTCTCACACCTTTATTTTTGGGCTATACAGAATACCTCAATGAAAAGACTGATAGTCTGTGACACTTTAGCATTTCAGTAGCTTGTTTAGGCTAATGCCCTTTATCCTTCAGGCTGAATCTTAAATAAGTTGTCTAGGACGTGTTGTCTCTGGTCTATATACAGTAGCACATTTATCAGTGTGAATAATTGTTTAGTGTAGAGGTTATTGTAGCTTGATTTCAGACAGATGTTATTGCAAACAGGAGAGAAAACCAATTACAAGGCGTCACGAAAAAGGGGGTGGTCTTATGATCTGGTCAGTGATTGTAAGCTCTTTTTAACAGGGTTGCTGATATCTGTGTTTTGACAAGGAGTGAATCAGACAGGGAGATAGTTTATATGCTTGTGTGTGTGTTTGTGAGTTTGTTTGTGTGTGTGAGAGAGACTGTGTGTGTGTTTGTGTGTGTATGCATGTCCCGAGCCTTATCCCGGAGCAGATTAGAGTATTCCACCCTGTGCCTTGTGCATGACCTGCAGCCTTGACCGAACAGGCAAGCAGGCGAGCAATTGAACCTCTCGTCTCTCACTGTGCCACATTGCCAGCCCTTCATCTCTCAATTCTGCTGCGCTGAACAGACCTCTCGGACTCGTAGACCAAACAGGAAACTCTCTGTCTCTTACTCCTGTCTTCATTCCTTCCTCTCTCTTTCTCTCCACACTCCCCTACTCTATCTCCTGCTTTCCTCAACCTCGCCTAAGCCCCCATCCAAGGCTGTGTTTTGGCCGTTAGTGTGAGAGGACTGACACCCGAACCCCCTCTTTGTGTTTGGTGTCCGTCTGTGCCCTGTGCTCAGGTAAAGTGATAGGCCTTTGGGCCTCTGTGCAGGTAGCTCCAGCTGGTGCACACACACACACAAACCCACACACACACTCACACAGATAGAGGGATAGACAGAGCTCCAGGAGGACAGACAGAAATACAGACACATACACACACACACACACACACACACACACACACAAACACACACACACACAAACACACACAGGGACAGACAGAGATCCACAGGCCTGTAGTAGGACAAACGTGTGCTTTGTGTGTCTTTTGAATTTCGAGACCAAAAAGACTCTCAGACTTTGTTATACTCTGATGTATAAAGAAAGGAGCATTGTCTGCCTTGCCAGGAGAGTAGTTTTGCTCCCCTTTCATTTCTAGTTCACAGAATGACTTGTACAGTACCCCCCACCCACCACCGCCTTCTTGCTGTTACACATATACGCACACACACACACACACACGCGCACACACACACACAGAGGTTGGCCACTGTGAATGTCTGACAGTAGCCTACAGCACATTAGTAAAACAGAAGACTCCTTATGAAATAATTTAAGTGTGTGTGTAGTGTGTATGTGTGTATGTATCTGTGTCTGTGTGTGTGTGTGTGTGTGTGTGTGTGTGCAAGTGTTGTGGTGGGCTCAGGCTGAAACCCTGATTTTGATCTGGATTAATGAAGAGGGTCACCTGCAACAGTCACCTCAGGGTTGTGTGTGTGTGTGTGCGTGTGTGTGTTGTGTTTGTCTCTCTCTCTCTCTCTGTGTTTTGTGTTCTTAGGTCTATTCACACCTGGAATGATAACTATAAAGATAACTTTAATATTATATTTCTATCGACACTGTCCAATGATAACATAAGTCTGTTCTCACGTGAATGAGCTAATGTCTAAAATTCCATGGTTTCTGATTGGCTGCCAACCTTTTCTTGTTCAAAAAATCCCAACAATATTGTTGCACATGCCGTTGTCATTATAGTTGTGGTGTCTACGTTGTTATTCATATTAATTAAAGCGATATTTATTTGTTGTTATAATTATAGTTATAGTTATAGTTCTTGGTTTGCATGGCCCTTTAAACAGGCCAAAACAATGCTCAGTATGTCTGAAAGTGTAGCAACAGCCAGTGAGAGTCCCCATGGTCACAAATGTGTATTTGCAAAAGGCTTCAACAGTGCTTGCTGTTTTCTCACTCAATGCCTGAGTGGGCACATTCTGTGTGTGTGTGTGTGTGTGTGTGTGTGTGTGTGTGTGTGTGTGTGTGTGTGTGTGTGTGTGTGTGTGTGTGTGTGTGTGCTTCCTGAGAGAGTCTGGAAAGAGTGGTTAATCAGTAATTGGTAGATGCTGTTTCACTGAAATAAGTCTCCTACATGCAGCTTAGACAGCCCCGTAGCTACAATGGGTCAAATCACATAACCATAAATAGGTTAAATAAAACCATACTTAATGGTCCCTATTGTTATTATGTGGTCAACAGAAGCATTAATAGTAAATGTGCTATAAATTTAGTAAACACTTTTCTTGGCTAGTCTGCCCACAGAGATCAACAAATTCAACCTCAGCTAATAAAATCATTTGAAAACAATTATCGATCATCACCTTAACTTTCATCTGAACTTTTTTGAACTCATCTGAGTTTTAAATAGTTTGTTGATCATCTGAGCACCTGTTATGGATGTAGATCATCTGTCAGGGGACTATCCAAGGA
The DNA here is from genome assembly GCA_027481765.1 of Tenualosa thibaudeaui. NCBI lineage: Eukaryota > Metazoa > Chordata > Actinopteri > Clupeiformes > Clupeidae > Tenualosa > Tenualosa thibaudeaui. The sequence continues at coordinate 9,704,149 of JAIFZK010000022.1, forward strand.
AAGTGTAGATGGACATTTGTCCTGTTCAAGGCCAGTCTCAGGCTAGTCTTAATTGTTGCCAGAGAGACAGATCTCATTGACCTTCATGCTAATGTAATGGTTTCCGTGCCTGGACCATGCTCCTCTCTCCACTCTGACACCATTCGCTCTGTGCCATGTAATGAGGTGTTCCAATTAGATGTGCCAGATTGTTCCGGATTTTTTTTTTTCATTTTTAACCAAATGAAATGCAAAAAGGCACTAAGGTCACTCTTGGCAGTTTTCCATGGCTCTTAAAAGCGCACACACACACACACACACACACACACAGACAGGCACAAAATTCTCTGTTGTCAAGGTTGGCTCTCATGCTCACAAGTGGACTTAAAATTAGTTGTTGCCATGACAACGAGGCTTCTGTGGAAACCAAGGCTGTTTTTTCTTTTGTTTTCAATATGATGTCTGGGTTTTTCAGGAGCATGCAGTCATATCGACAAATAGAGGAAAAGAGAGAAAGAAAGAGAGAGCGAGACAGACGGGGCAGGGGCAGGGGCAGGGACAGGGACAAATAAAGACACAGACAGAGTGCTCAAACAAAAGGCTGGCAGGAGGCTCGGGCTGTTATCTTGGCGCTTTAAATGGGCACCGTCTCCCTCTGTGTCTGTCAGCCTTCCCACATGCGCACACACACACACTCTCTCTTGCTCACACACACACACACACACACACACACACACACATATGCACACACACACACTGGTAAGGACTCCATGAGGTAGATTCTCCACATACTGCCCAGTCTGCATGCAGATCAGTGCCACTGAGGGAGCAAGAAGTCAATGACATGGCGCAGGGCTATTTCTGAGTGTGAACGATTCATGTCTCACATGTCGACTGTTGTGAAGAAAGGGTTCTTTTTATTATGTGAATGTATTCATCAGTGTGTCAAGGTGAAGCGACTGCTTTTTCATGATGTATAGCAAATTTAGTTACAGAGAGTTGAGAGTTGTTACTCATTTTAGTTACAGAGAGTTGTTGATTGTCATGACTTGGCATGTCTTGGCATGTGTGTGTGTGTACGTGTGTGTGTGCGTGCATGTGTTTATGTGTATCTGTGTGAGAGATGATATGAGAGAGATGGGACTACTTCACATGGGTCAACATGGATCTTCTTTTTCTCTGGTGTCTAGTTCTTTCGGTCAGTGCAAAGCACATGCACAGAGCTGCTGAAGGTGATTGAGAAATACCAGCAAAGGATCACATGTGAGTGTTGATGCACACACACACACAAACAGCTGCTAATACACACGTGTATAATTTCATGGGCACGACTGATTGTATAGATGAGCACAAACAAAGTCAAACAAATAATTTGTGTTAATATAATCATTCCCTCCCTCACACACAAACACACATGCTAAGAAAAGAATGCATAAGTTCAGTTGTGTTTTAGCGTCTTGGCAGAAAGAGCACAACTGGTTCAATATCCGTGGTGACAAGAGGCACAATATGTGGATGAGACCTACAGCATACATGAGTCAAACTCCTAGAATAGGCCATGAAATTTCCATTAGGTGTCTAGTCGCTTGACTGCTTAGTAACCAGAACAAAGGGAGGCTCTCAAACTCTCAAAATCAGCTAGACTTTACTTTACTTTAGACTTTACTTGACTTTAGCAGTCAAAGCTATCAGAATATTTTCTGCTCTCTCCTCTCTGATCTCGCTGAATGCTGGTCCCTCCTGCCAAGACCATTGAGCTGTCAAGGAGGCGGAAAGCATGCCAGTCAAGCCAGTTCTCCAGCAGGCAACATTGTCTAAAAAGGCCTCTGTTTCCTGATAGGCTACTCCATGTAGCCCTGTTGTGGGCTCCATGCTCTTATTTCCAAGTATTGTACTTCCTCATGACACAGACAGGAATGCGCCTCTTAGAGATTCCCACAATTGGCACTCCAATTTGCTCTCAAGTATGCAATGCACATGAATTCATTTAAAATGTAGACAGCATAGTCCCATTTAATGTTGCTTGCTGTATGCTGTGTAAAGTGCTCTACAATCTACAGGGTGTATTTGTGCATTGTTGTGCCTTGCCACATGCAAGTGATCAATGCCGTTATCCAGAAATGGTGGAGTATTATTGTGTGCTGTTTTTATGAACATGTTGCACATACTTCGTCAAAAGAATTGGAGCCCTCGGGCTAAACAACTTTGGTCTGGGTAGACTGTAGTGCATGGAAAGTACAATGTATTATTAGAAATGTAATGGATGATGGACTGCATGTTATGAGCTGTTTCTTAACACTGGTGCACTTGACCTTTGGTGACCTCTTTCTCACTAATATTTTCTGTCACGAATATATATGCATTTGTGACCTTTGACCCCAGACCTGTCTCAGGAGGAGAACGAGTTGGGCCTTTTTCTGCGCTTCCAGGCGGAGCACGACAAAACCAAAGCGGGCAATATGATGGACGCCACCAGTAAGGCCCTCTGTGCCTCTGCCAAGCAGAGGTAAGGACCTCACCATCCACCCAACCTCAACCTCAACCTCAACCTCACCCTCACCTACACCCAAGACTTTCCCCTCACTCCTGTTGTGTCCTGAGTCATGTTCTAATCTTATAGACGTTCTAATAACTGGTGTCTAGTGATTTTTATTACGACGTCAATATTAATTCAGTTAAAGTCAAAGTGTAGCTAATTTCTTTTGTTTTCCATCGTGCTCATTTACTGCTGGGAGAGTAGGCCACCCAACCTCAACCTCAACCTCACCAACACCCAAGACCTTCCCCCAACTCCTATTGTGTCCCAAGTCATGGTGTAATCTAATGTTATAGACGTTATAACTCCAGTGAATTGTATTACCACTTCAAAAGGAATTCAGTTAAAGTGTAGCTAGTGGAGAGTATCTAATTTACCCATGATAATTTACAGTGAAGAGGATCATGTACCGACCTGGGATGATAGTGTTACATAGTGCAGTAAAGGTACTCCCTTCAGACTTCAGAAACAGCATTAGCATTGAATGATGGAATAATAGACCTGAACGGTGGACAGTGCATTATCTCGCTTATTATACAGCTACATGCCTAAACAAGCAGAGAAAACTTCACACAATACGTCTTTAATTTAATTTATTTGTCTATAAGTTAATTTAAGATGTTACCGTTTCATGGTGTTCTTAAAACAAACATTGTTTAGATTGAAGCTGATCAACCATCTCTGCTTTCACTTTCAATGAAGTTCCACTGCGATAAGTAAATGGTCTCTACTCATGAAATGATGTGAAGATGTCAATCCAAAGCACAAAAATCATTGCCATTGACAGTTATATATACTGGCATATGTTTGCAGTGGTCATTATACAGATATAACTGACTGACCAACTGAAAGGCCCATTCAAAGTCATTGGAACATCCCGCAGCATTCTGAATGATTTAAGACATTTAAGATATAGAGCATTATTTTAAGATAGTGCTCCTGTCATATGACCACACCACAAATGTGGATAGAGTATGAGAGTATGATCACTGTATGCTCAAACGTAAGATGTCATTCAACCTCGTTTGTTTCAGGTGCTCAGCTGGTGCATCAGGTTTTTTTTGTTATGTGTGTGTGTGTGTGAGTGTGTGAGAGAGAGTGAGAGAGAGAGACTGTGTTTCTCAACTGTCGTGACTCACCTCTCAGTGTCTGCTCTTATCTGCTCAGATCGCCAGTGCTACTTGTGCTCATGGGAGTGCTGTAATATGAGCAGGACCGTTGTGTGTGTGTGTGTGTGTGTATGTGTGTGCAGTCCGGGTGTGTGTATAGCTGTGTGAGTTCTTGGTCCTGTCTGTTCCTCATTCAAAAGAAAGTGGTGTTCCATGCAAGGCTGCAACCCTTATTAACCCTAGTCTGTAACTAATGCTGTAATGTCCTCAGGAGCATTAGCCTGATGTTTACCTGTTTACCTGAAGGTTTGAGCAGTCCATTCTCAGCAGTGAATTAGGTAGTTCCAGCATTATGGATGTGAAGTAGGATAAGGATGAGATATGAGCAAGCATGTTATTACTTAGATATTTTGGACATTCATCTTTTTTATCTCAGCTGACAGCAGCAAATAAGTCCTTACATTTCATTAAATCATCATAAATCAATGTCATAAAAAAAACATCGCATTTTATTGTGCTCTTCTTCTCATCTCCTTGGTGTAGATGTCAGGAAGAGGTGCCCTGATGTTCAGCTTACTTTTCTCTGCAGAAATCAGTCTAATCAATCAAATGAAATGCTGTTGCAAGTCAGTGCATTTGTAATAGAACATAAACTAAATATACCACATAGCAGTGGTATGATGTGACCACTTGATGCTGTTGCCACCTGCAACATAAATACACAAGAGTGTGTGTGTGTGTGTGTGTGTGTGTGTGTGTGAGAGAGAGAGAGAGAGGGAGTGATAGGAAAGACATTGTAGTTATAGTAGTGCAAGACGTGACCACTCAATGCTATTGCCACCTGTGACATAAAGAACTTTAAGTGTGTGTGTGTGTGTGTGTTTATGTGTGTGTGTGAGTAAGTTAGAGAGAGATAGAGAGTGATAATAAAGACATTGTAATACCTGGTAGGTGCATTGTAGTTATTTCTCTCTCTCTCTCTCATCAGGTTGGCCCTTTGCCCCCCTCTGCATCGGATGGAGCAGGAGGTGGAGACGTTCCGGCGGCGTGCAATCGCGGACACACTGATAACAGTGACCCGCATGGAAAAGTCCCGCACGGAATACCGCGGAGCGCTGCTTTGGATGAAGGACGTCTCTCAGGAGCTGGATCCAGACACCTACAAGCAGCTTGAGAAGTTCCGCAAGGTTAGGTCAATGTGTGTGTGTGTGTGTGTGTGTGTCTGTGTGTCTGTGTCTGTGTGAATGCCCGTTTGTGTGTGTGTTCAGGGAGGTGTGTGTGTGCGTGTGTGTGCGTCCGAGCATAGGAGACCATGTGTATGTTCTAGATGTGTTTATATGTGTTTGTGTGTGGGTTAATGAATATGTAGTGATGAACAGACATTGTGGCGTGTGTGTTAAACAGTGAGAGAGATTCTAAAGTGAAATTCCACATGTAAATTGGATTGAGTGGATCCTAACGCCCCAGCTACACACAAGCCATCCTTTGCTGTCTGTCCTTTTCTAACTTACATTCATCTCTCTGTGTGTAACGAATCTGTTCGTCAATGGATGGATCAATTAATGTTATAATGTGAGGTTGCTCTCATTTGCAAACCTGTCTGTCTCTCTGACTGTGCTAATATGTCCCCCTAGATTCAGCTGTGTTTAGTTCAGTCGCTCTTCTCAGATCAAGAAAAACACAACAAAGAGATTATGACCAAAGGGCAGAAGATGTGGTGTGTGTGTGTCTGGATGGTGTGTGTGTGTGTGTGAACTGTGCAGAATATGTGCGCTGTAAGAGAGGTTTGCATGTGCGTGTGTGTGTAAGAGAAAGAGCGAGCACTTTCTAGTGTGTGTATTGTGTTTTAGAAAGTGTGTTTATTGTAGGTACATGTTTGTGTTAATAAGCCTCGTCTTAAACTATGCTGTTTACAGGTTACTACATGAACAAAATGTTTTAACCACAACTCCTTGTGAAACACATACAGACGTACATGCTTTTCAACTCTGTAATGAAAGTAGGGATATTATGATGTAAATTTTGGTCTGTGTGTTTTTGTTTTTGTATGTGGGCATGTGATTACCTGTGTGTGTGCATGTGCGTGCAAACGTGTGTGTGCGTGTGTATGTGTGACATCCATGTTCTGTGCCTTGTGTTCAGGTTCAGGCTCAGGTGAGAACCACAAAGGTGCAGTTTGACAAGCTAAAGAATGACGTGTGTCAGAAGGTGGATATGCTGGGAGCCAGCCGCTGCAACATGCTCTCCCACTCACTCTGCACCTACCAGGTACACACACACACACACATATATACACACAGATACAGAGTTTTCTGCTCTCAGGTTGACTCACTTTTAAAGTGACCAGTAAAGTAAAGTAACTGGTATTAATAGGCGCTTTTATCCAAAGTGACACAGGCTCGTATTGTGGGGTTTGGGAACTGACCTCAGGTTGACCAATTGTCAGTCAGTGACATACTTTACTTTCATAGATATATACATATATACATCTAATATTTGGAGGTTCATCTTACTTTATATTGTGTGTGCATGTGTGTGTGTGTTTCTCCAGTGTACACTCCTGCAATACTGGGAGAAGACTGCCCACATGATGTCTGCCATCCATGAGGCCTTCAAGGGATATATACCCTACCAGTTCACCACAATAAAGGTGCCTCATAAGAGACTTGTGAATCCTGAGTGTGTGTATTGGAGTGCTGTGTCTGTGTGTCTGTATGTGCAATGGCCTCTGTTTGCTGATCGTCCAGAACAGAAGCCAGGCAGATAAAATTTGATATGAATTGATTTCTTTAACGTTATTCAGTAGTTTCACCATACAGAATCTCTATGTATTTTGTACAGGAGTCCCATAAGTCTTTGAGACGTGTGTTGTATTTGTGTTGATGTTGTTCAGGAACTGAGGGACCCCATGGACCAGCTAGCAGAGGGACAAGAAGAGGAGGACAACAAGGAAAAAGCTATGCAGACACAAGCAGACAAGTGAGTGTGCACACACACTCACTCACTCACACACACACACACTCACTCACTCACACATGCACACACACACACACCTCTCTGTAACGTTTCTCTCCCTCTGCTTCTGAAGAGAGCCTTGCATGCATCCTGTTACTGCCTCCATCTCTCTTGTCACACATGTCTCTCATCTGCTCTTTCTCTCTCTACCGCATGCCCTCTGTCTCTCATCTCCTCCTCTTCCTCTCTTTTCTTCATGCGCCTCTGTCTCAGTCATGTCTTTATCAAACCAGTGGACATGTTCAGGTCCCTCTTCACTGAGCTGTAAGTCATTTAGTAGAACATTGTGTATTGTGTGTGAGAAAGAGAAGGAAAGAGGGAGAGAGACAGGGTGTGTATGTGTGTGTGTATGTGTGTGTGTGAGAGAGAGAGAGAGAAAGAGAGTGTGTGTGTTAATGTTTTTTGTGTGTGACTGAGGGCGCGGGAGTGTGTGTGTGTTTGTGTAAATGTGTGTGTGTGTCTTAGCTCTGTTTAAACTAGGAAATAGGTCCCGTTTCCCTCATCAAACAGTAGGAAGTGACTCAGTAGATTTGTGCAGCTCCAGTGCCCTTGCTGCTTTCCTCTCCACCCTTTGAGTGACTTAGCATTAGTATAGAAGTATACAAGTATACAAGTATTTAACCATACCTAGTATGGAAGGGCAATTCCATGGAATGTGGCCTTGTTGTTAGTCACATCCAGAATTCTAAATAAAATGTAAAATGGTATTTGTGTGATGTGAATGATTACATGAAATTTAAGAGTTTGCTTTATTCAGCAGTAGTGGTTACATGAAAGCAAGAGTACAAAATATTTAAATAACAGGGCCATTGTATGCTTTCTCATGTTCTGTCACCCATCTTGTGGAATTGCCCATAACCAAAATATCTGACATTAATTAATATCACAACCTAGTCTGGTGCACCCCCTTACCTGGCTGTCCCAGCAGCGCTTCCTTGTGCTTTAATCCCAGTGGTCCCTTGCTGGTGGATTATACATACAGGTAGATTAGCTCACCTGTAGAGGTGACCGGTAGCATCAGTGGCTGTCTAGACTGGAAATATGTTGCCTCATTTAGTTCAGTAGCAGTAGGGGCTCAAACTCTACTGCACTGCATTGCACTGTACTGTACCTTACTGTTGTTGGTGGTTTGCACCATTTGCTTGTCTCTTAGCACACTTTGCCTCAGATACAAGCATCTCCCAAGAACCAATCAACATGAAAAGAAACATAAACGTAAACCTGCCACCACCACCACAGTGTTGTTTTTGGTGTTGGACCTCATTTACATTGCAATCAGTTTCTTTGTGGTCCGTAAACGTTGAGAAATAAAACTCTTTCCTATTTTCAGTGGACAGTGCATCGTGCATTGTGTAATCTGTTAACATGCATTCTAAACAAAAACTGACCAGAAACGTTTGCAGTGTGAATGAGGCTTTGCTGTCTCATCGCAGCTCTAAGAAAGTTCATTTTGCATCCATTTTCCATTTGCATTAATCTCTCTCTCTCACTTTCTCTCTTTCTCTCTCTCTTTCTCTTTCTCTCACACACTCTCAGGTGCACAAAATCTCTGTCTCTCTCTCTCTCTCTTCTTCTCTCATATCCTTGTACACTAGTATGCGAATTGCAAGTCTCATGAACTGTCTTTCTGTTCTCAGCCTGGTGTCTCTGGAGGAGGAGAATCTTGGAGAGTTGGCACCTGACAATGGTAGGCTGTGTGTGTGTGTGTTGTGTGCACCTGACAATGGTTGGCACTGTGTGTGTGTGTGTGTGTGTGTGTGTGTGTGTGTGTGTGTGTGTGTGTGTGTGTGTGTGTGTGTGCATGCGTGTATGCGCACCTGACAATGGTAGGCACTCCTCTCCATTGCCCCAAGGCCCATGTGTGTATGTGTGTGTGTGTGTCTGTCTGTGTTTGTGTGTGTCTGCACCACCTATATTGTATTTTCCTGTCTGTTTGTGTATTCAACAAAAACTTGTTTGATGTCAGTTCCACCTGTACAGTCTTTCGACTGTATTTGTTGACCTGCTGGGCCTCTCACAGTGGCTTCTAAATAGCTCACCGGAAGGCCTGTGTAATTCAGTGATGGTGGAGTGTGTGTGTCTGTGTTTCTGAAACGTGAATGTGAACTGTCTATTCTCAGTCTCGACACTAGCATTGGATGGACAGAGTCGAGACAGTGATGGCTCCTTATGCGCTAGTTTAGACTCTGGTAAGGCTATGCAACACAGGCACACACACACACACACTCCACTCTCTCTCTCTCGCTTTTTATCTCACACACTCTCTCAGACACACACACACACACGCATGCCACACGCCTACCCAGACAAACACACACACCCTTTCTCACATTCTTACACACTCACTCTTTCTCTGGGTTCGATTGTGCTTGTGTCTATTTGTTTTGAAGGTGGAGGTATTATTTTTCAAATAAACCCAAACCCATCATTTAGCATTAGCAGGCGTGCAGCGTTTAGTGTGTTTTCTGTCTAATCTTTCTGCAGGATTAGTGGCAGTAATACTGGCCCATTGACCCATATCTGTAGGCAGTGTAGCTTAACCCTGCTTTGCCTTATTTACATCTGTGCTTACAGTGTAATTGGAAATATTTCGATTTGTGTATGGATATATCAGCATGTGTTTATGCATATATCTGTCTATGTGTGTGGAGGAATGAATTATTTTAGCATTGTTCATCTAATTGATGATGATTGTGTGTGTGTGTGTGTCTGCGTGTGTGTGTCTGTCTGTGTTCACGTTAACCATTTATACCCCCTCAGCTCTGTTTGAGCTCTCTGGCCCCTTTAGTCCAACCAGCACCGACGACGACCTTTTGCTCATGACCCCTGACCCTACCCTTACTCCGACCCCTGACGCCACACTCACCCCCACCCTGCCCGCACCACCATCAGCATTCCCCTCTGAGGCTGTGTGGGGCTTCAGCGCTCCTTTGGGAGAGCGACCGGAGGCCTTCCCCAGCTCCCAGCTCCCTGACTGGGGTACAGACTCCGCATTGACTCCCTCTTTCTCCTCCACTTCTTCTCCTCTCTGGGCTTGCCTTAATTTAGGGTTGCAGCAGCACAGTGTTATTGTGGTATGCTGTGGTATGGAAGTCGCCCGTGTTCGACTGTCCTGCATTATCCCCAGCCACTATACGCACAAAACGTATTTTAACGTATATTTGCAATACCATAATCCCCAACAGCTGTGCACAATCAAAATAATTTTCCACTCACTAGATCTCTATTCTAATTTTGGCAAAATCTGTGTCACAGACTGCAGTAATGCTGTAAACTGATATTTTCATCATCATCAGATCATACCATGAAAATCCCATACTGTTGCAACCCTCACCTTAATCCAAACTCTTACGCTGGCTCTGTGAGATCAGACTTTCACCTTGTGGTGTCACTCAGGGTATCTGACAGCTTTTCCTCCCTCATTGCAGCTGCTACCTGTTTACACATATTTTCCCCCAGAAAATTTCTCTTTAATTCAGTTTCTCTTCATTTCTCTCTCAATTCAATTCAGTTCAATTCAATTCAATTCAAAGGAGCTTTATTAGCATGACTCAATTAAGCAGTGTTGCCAAAGCCAACATATTACAAAACAAACAGATCCAATAGATTTGTTTTTGGTTGGTTTGGTAGTTTTTGGTTAAAAAAAGTAATATAAAAGGGTGATATAGAAACAAAAGAAACTTTTAGGAACTTGTTTAAAAGGAAGTGAATAAGTAAATAAATATGATCTAGGCCTAGATTTGAACAACTATATAATAGCTCTCTTGCTTCTCAAACACATACTGTACATACTAGTATGTTACACGTAAAGTGCACATCCACATGCTGTACACCGACAGTGCATAAATGTTCTCATAGACTCAAAAGGAAAGGAAGCTCTATTCCCATTGTCTCTCTCAGCTGCACTCAGTTCTGCTGGTTCCCTGTCCCCACAGCCCTGGGCATGTGTTCTCATCCTCAGTCTCAGGGCTGCTCCTGCTTCTCTCCTGAGCTGCTAATGAGTAATAATCTCCCTCCAGCCTGCTCCTAGTTATACTGCGCTCCCAGCCTCGGCTGTCTGTGCTCTCTCTCTCTCTCTCTCTCTCTCTTTCTCTCCCTCCCTCCCTCCCCACCCCCCTCTCTCTCGTCTGTGCTTGTCTCCCCCCTTCTCTCTCTCTCTCTCTCATCTGTGCTCTCTCTGTCTGTCTCTCTGTCTGTCTGTCTCTCTCTCTCATCTGTGCTCTCTCTGTCTGTCTCTCTCTCTCTCTCTCACACGTTCCCTTAGCCCCCAACTGTAATGGCCCTCTGCTGTCCTGTGTTATATTTTGTAAGCTGTGCCCCAGGCTTGTCATTTGCTGTTGTTTAGTGTGGTGTTTTTTTCTCTCCATTTCCCTCACTTTCCTCTCCCTATTCTTCCTCCTATCTGTTCTTCTTCATTACCATCCATATATACCTCCATCTTCCCTTTTACTCTGTCTGCATTATTCTATTCTTTCTTTCTGTCTTTATCCCTCTCCCTTCCTGTCTCGCTCCTCGTCTCTTCTTTCTCTCCATTTCCTACAGGTATGAGGGACCTGCTGTTCGACCTGCCCCAGCAGCCGTCGTCCGGAGTCCTGGCTGGACCAGCCGGATCAGCGGAACCAGCAGTAGCACCAGGTGAGGCAGAGGCACAGGAGGAGGAGGTCGACCGCGGCGACCTGTCCTTCCTCCGTGACCTGCTCAGTCCCGGTGCCTCGTCCAGTGACGAGTTCAGCCAGGCGTGGCAGGACGCCTTTGGCTCCTTCGAGTCTCTGCCTTCCACCAACCCTGGAGGTCCATCTTACTCTCAGCAGGCTCAGGGTGGAGCGGGCCCCAGCGCTGCAGACCCCTCCTCACCCTCCCAACCCCCCAGCCCCACTGGTTTCCTGCCCTCCCAGTTGCTGGACCACAGCCTCAGTGCAACAGGTGAGTGGGACAACAGAAACAAGCTTTCATACATTATAGTGTATTGATGGTTCATAATTGATTTCTTCATGCAGTCAGTGTATATGGTCCAAATTTGTTACATGTAGCTCTGCCTACTAAAGCAAGTTGGGATGGTGCCTGATGCATGACACATTATTTTTCTTGAAGCCTGAAGGTTTATGTTTTGGTATTGATTAAGAATACACATAGACAGGATTGTGTGACACTGTATTATGCAACCCATGTTAAACGTTCCTGAAAGCAAGCAGGGAAATATGCATGTTCATCATTATAGTGATTTTGTTGTTCTTCTGCACTTGAGGATGCATATTTGACAATTACTATATTATATGTTACTATATGTAGTAGTAAAGTAAAGTAAAAAAGTCAGTTTGACTGGTGTTTAGCAGATGCTTTTATCCAAAGTGACACGGACTTGCAACAGGGGGTTCAGGAATTGATTCAATCGAACAAAGTAACCGCTGCTCTTCCACGCCCTGTACATACGTATGAATGAACTTTTGTTAATTTCTTCCTCTGTCATAGGCTGGGCCACTCCTCCCATGTTTCAGGCAGCCCCCCTCCAGCCTCCCTCCACTGCAGGGTTGACCCAAGCCCCACAGAATAGCCCCCGAGCCCCGGCCAGTGGTACGTGCTCTCCTGGAGCTCCGCTCTTCTCTGCCTCTTTTGTGTTTAACTTAATTTAAAGTCAATCAAGCTATGACGTGCTTAGACCGCTTGTGTTGCCATTAAGTGTGTGTGTGTGTATGTGTGCGTTTGTGTGTGTGTTCTTTTTGTGCATTCATCTTCTGTGTCATTTAAAACATTTGTATTTGTATGTCTGTGTATTTAAAATCTTCCTCTTGAGTTGTAATGTGCAGTTAGAGAAAATTAAGTGAAGATAGTGCTTGCTAATTCTCACTGTGTGTGTGTGTGTGTGTGTGTGTGTGTGTGTGTTTATCTGTGTAGCTCCAAAAGGTGGTGCAAGGGACATGTCAGCCTGGTTTAACCTTTTTGCCGATCTGGATCCACTATCCAACCCTGACGCCATTGGCCGGACTGATGAAGAATTCCTCAATGCCTGAGGTGTGTGTGTGTGTGTTATGGCTAGTTACTGTATCTGTAAGAACAGAGTTATTGACACTGTGTATGATATGTCTGTTATTGTTCTTGCCTTAGATATGGGGGGAGTTCTAGTCGGCACTCCTGGTGCTGTGGAGTTGGGATCCGATGCTGTCTGAGCCTGAGAGTGAATGTGAGTGAGAGTGAAGGGAAGCTCATCTCGTGTGATCAGACAAGTGTGTTTGTGCGCATCACCGCTGGAGATGTACTGCCGCCATTTCCTGCTGTCTTTTTGAATCTTCTGAAGTCGGTGTCAGTGGACGTCTGAACTGGGCGTGGATCACAAACAACTACAACACAAAAAAATGTGTCATGAATGTCTGGAGGTCTCTAAAACGACTCTGGGCTAAATCTTCTATCATTTCTCTTTCTCTCTCTTTTTCTGTGTGTGTCTTTCTCTTTCTCTCTCTCTCTCTCTCTCCCTCACAGATATGTGCACACATACACACACAAGGATAAACACAAGTCAGCCTCTGTCCTTTCCATCTCCACATATCCGCCTTTGTGTGTGTGTGTGTGTGTGTGTGTGTGTGCGTGCTTGTGTGTACACCTGCTCTATATGCCCAAAAATAACGCAGGTTAAAGAGCCTAACTAAAAGTATGACTAATGAAATCCAAATATATTTATTCCTTGTTGCATACAGGTAGTTAGCTAGATGTAGGGGGATAAAAAAAACACACACAAGCACATTTTCAATGGGACACGGAAGGTGTTAGAGGTTTAAACCTCTCACCGGAGACTGAGTGAATGTCTCAACATGGGGGTACAACTGAGTGTGTTTATATAGATCTGTGGTCTGGGATAGTGTGGTTTCACTCCCTGAATCGGGCGCAAGAAAGAAAATGTATTTTTAGAGATATGCAAGTGCGTCGTGGATGAGTGAGTGAAGTGAAACATTTATTTTCGTCTGCAGAAACTTAGTAGAACTAGCCCTTCAGTAATAGGAGAGATTCTAATCACCACTTGCAGTTCGATCACTTCCACATAGCCAACAGTTGGAGAGGTCTAGTCTGCATTAGAATGCATATAGTTGTATCCTCTGAAGTATATCCAAAGCAAAAATGAAAACAATCTGTCCTGTGCCATCATAGTAGTGATCCTCACAGTTGTTAGTGCTCTGACTGTGCGGAGGCTTTGTTTAGTGATTTACTCTCCAATTCCAGTCACTCCTTATTGATTTATCACACCGAAATGTTGTTGGAGTCTTTCTGAAGGAGCTGGTAATTGTTCCGCCATAGCAGTGGAACATGCAATACCCTTGTTTTGGTGGTGTTAGTTTATGTGACTTATGTTTTCTCATATCAGTCGTGAACTGGTCTTTACTGTGTCTGAGGGAGTTCATGGGGAGGCTGTGATCTGAGAGAAATGTTCACCTGAAGGTGTTACCGAGTATGACGTGTACAGGTCACTGGATGAAGTAGTTTTTGTCATATATCTCGATGGGAACTGGGCCAGACTAGTTCCGCACCAGAAGCTCACTTTTATTGCAGCTACAGCTCATTTGTACACACAAGGTCCCACTGAAATGTTTCTCTACTACTGAATCTGCCTGCTGTACAGGGAACAGTATCTAGCACTGGCACAAGAACGTAAGAGGTGAGGTTTTGAAAGCAAGAGTTAGAACAGGAAGCTTTGTGGGTCAAAACTGCTGTTCAGTCATACTTGTGACATCACTGCCTCTGTACTCCTGACATCATCTGTTTATTTTTTTTTAACTGTATGTCATTTCGTCTGGGACATTGCTGATGCAGAACGCATTTCCTGGTGCCAGGCTTGAGGTGTTACTGGCTATGGCAACTCTGTGTTTGTTTTGTTTTTCTTTTTGCTATTTCCAAACACTGAAAGAATGAATGTATTCTGCAACAATCATAATGCTTGACTATTCTGATTTTAATATTACTATGCCTTTTCTGTATAACAAAAAAAGATGCAATGTCAAAACGTGGTTGGATGAGAACTGGTCAACGGACCAGGATGTTTCATATCTAATAAACTGTAATGTTTGAATCAGGTATCTGTGTGTGTTTGTGTTAGAGAACAGGTTTTGTAGGTAAAAAAACAACAGCAGTCATCTCATTTCATATCATTTGGCTTTAATATTTGTTATAACAGCCATTTGTCCCATTTTTTGTTAAACATTTCTCTGATATTTCATACATTTTTAAGGCAATATACAGAACAAATTTATCATCTATGTTTTGATTTTTCCACTTTGTCCACACAAACTTTGTCTTTGAACAGGGGTGTCCAAACTAAGGCCCGGGGGCCAATTGCGGCCCTCCACTCTCTTTCATGCGGCTCGCCATGAAGGCAAAAAATAGTAAGATGTAGTGGCCCATTGTTACATTAATCTATTATTCTATATCTATCGCACATAGTTTCAGTACTGGTGTGACATGTTTGTCGATAATTAAACAGTGTAGCATTAGATGGCCTGTAGTCGCTCTTTCACTTGAAACTGGTTTAAAAACTAGGCTCTTAATTTTGCATTGGCCCTTGGCAGCTTAGATTTTTCAGGATGTGGTCTGCAAAGAGATAAGTTTGGCCACCCCTGTCTTTGAGGAAGAGTAAAGAGGCTCACAGTAGGACGCAGTGGCGTAATATACAGAATAAAAGATGCTACAACATCCAGTCAGCCATCCTCCATCTCTCTAACGTCATCCTTCAAAAACCCAAACCCACATCACCCTTCAGGCCTCCCTACCCAATCCTGTGAAGCCATCAAGCAGACTTTTCAAGACATCTGTTCTGGAAGATCCCCCCTCAAATTTAATGAATGATTTTTCCACCCAAGAAAGAGCATTATTGGTGAGCATTTTGAGCGCTGTTGTAGAAACTCGCCTCCCTAGAAACTAATCGAGGTACTGTGTAATTTTGCAATACATGGAAGTCTGGATGTGTAACCACTGGCAGATTAAACGTTCAAATCTGGGTCCGTCCATGCAGGGGAAAGCAGGGGAAAGCTTTCAAACAGGATGTAGCCTAGCTGGACCCTCCAGAGTGGCATCTGAATTATGGGATGGCACACACTGCTGTAAAAATTAGCTGGATGTTTTAAGCTACCTTTGTACATTCATGCCTGCCATTCACATACATTTTCTATTACTTCATTGTACTCTTATTTGTTATATATTTTTTTTCAATTTGTACAGCAATAATGACTCTTATTAATGGATCCCTACGCAAGACACATGTAGCCTAACCTAGCGCACTCACAAGCCTTTTTCACTGGACTCCCCTGCATAGCTAAGCCATACAGCGCTGGCTGATATAGCTCATCATTACACAGCTCATGTCTGTACATAGTGCAGGTGTGGGTATGACTGCTATGCAGGGCTTTTTTCGAAGACATTAACGCAGCTCTAACAAGGGACCTCTCCGCACCTCTCTCATCCGTCCCTTGCTCGTAAACTAGGCTATACAAGGCTCAAATGAGGGGGAAAAAAAAGATGAAGATGGAAAATATCCCGTACCACTTATAACAGTATTTACATTACATTTATACTTTAGCTTCTCTGCCATAGCACCAGGTCCCTCGGCTCACATTTATACCTCAGCTTCCCTACCATATAGCACCAGGTCCTTGGGGCAAACTGTAAAAAGTCACATCAAAACACACACTTCAGAGGCTTTACAGCAAACTGACTTGAGACATCTGTGTTTTTCTAGCAGGATGGATGGACAAATAGAGAGAGAAAGAGTTGAGAGGAGAAGAAGTAAGCAGGAGAAGAAAGCAGAAGAAAGAAAGGATGCAGACACGGTGTCAGGCACATGTTGTTGATTTAGGTGAGCACTTTCAGCTCCTCCTGCTCCCTCCATCATTTTGCTACGAAATAAGGTCCCCAGCTGAGACCGTTTCCTTGGCAACTGAAAAAAAAAAAGTTTGCGGAAAAGCTCCAGCTCTGGGTTTTTCCAAACCAGCGGTCACGGTAAGCGCTGCTCGGTCAGATAAGAGGTGTAGCATAAAACACTTACACAAACACACTCAAGTAAGGAAATGTGGCATTTGCAAGGCTTCATGGTAAAAAATTGCAACCAAACTGAAAAATAAAAACCGAAGCATAAAAATGTCGCTGTGATGGACAACATTTTGTCATGTTGTTTGGGGCTTGGGTTCCTTGACAGACAAGAGGGGTAGTCTTTTCCTCTGCAATCTAGCACACATTTTCAGGTTGAAAAGGGAAAACTGAATATTTAGCTCTGTAATGAGGTGTGATGTTTTAGCAAGTCAGGAAAAGCTCTGAAAATAGAGGTGACAATTCACTTGTTTGCTGAACTCCTGTGCCATTGCCCTTTTTTTTTTTTTTTTTTTTTAGAGAGAGAGATGTAGTTCCTCAGTATGACCACCAGAGGTCTCCCTTAATCTTCTGGCTCCTCTTGGTGTCTGGGCAGACAGTGGGGCTGATGCAGAGAGCTTGAGCCCCGTGAGAGGCCAAGGGAAGGGGACAGACTGCGTACACCTACCCCGCTCAGGGGCACCAGAGACGGCGAGAGGCTGCGCAGGCCCACCCCGCTGCGGAAGCCCCGTTCAGGCGTTGGAAGCAAGGGCTTAAGAATGCTCACAAGGCAGAAGGCAGAGCCACTTTTGGGGATGAAGTTCACCTTGTTCCTATCAGGACACAAATAAGGGGGAATCTCCTGAAGGGGTCTGGGCCTAGAAGAGAGAGAGAGAGAGGGAGGGAAGTTAACACAGATAAATGCAGCTGAAAGAGCAGTCAATCATCTCACCTAACCCCCCCCCCCGGGCCTTACCTAGGAACTCTAACCACATCACAAAACACATGGGGCTCATTGCCATGGCTGTTTGAACAGTCACTCAACAGTGCTGCGTCTCTCAGTCACGCACACACACACACACACACACACTCACACTCACGTGCACACAGAGAGAGTCGTATACGCACACACACAAACACACATGCATTCACAGACAAGTTCCATGCACACACTCTACAGGTACACACATGCCTCGTAATGACATATTAAAGAGATTTCAAATGCTGTTATTATGAAAATGCGTGCTCTGTCCTCTGCTGTCCTCATGTGCACTTACTGCGACTCTTCAAAGGCCTTGACTCTCTCACAGCCCTCGGGCGGCTCGCGCTTGAACATGTAGCTGTTGTTGGGCTTGGGTGATGAGGCATATTTGGGGAGAGGAGATGTGGGGCCCAAGTCTGAGGAAAAAAACAAATAAAAGTTTATTGCCTCACTTGACCCCATCTATTTGAATGTATATATTGTTATTCTATGTTGTAAGTTGCTTTCGATGAAAGCATTTCCATAGCAAATATATGTGTGTGTGTGTGTGTATGAGAGAGAGAGAGAGAGGGAAAATGCTTGTGTGAGTGTAGTTGTATCGATTTGTTATTACATACCACCGCCTAGGAGGTTATGTTTTCGCCTGTGTTTGTCTGTCTGTTTGTGTGCAAAATAACTCTATGTACTGCATTTGGATTTGGATTACATTTTAGGACAAGAAACAGATGATTACATTTTGATGGGGATCCGGAACAGATTTTTGTATTGCGTGAGTGATCCTATATTGCCTTGGCGGAGGTTTATACTCACTGAGTGCTTTTCTACTTCGGTATGTAATACATGTAGAATACATGTGACATCACAAATGAATACTGGTCATCCCATGGTAAATCACAACAAAGTTGCGACTTGTTTTTTAATAATAAAAACAGAACAATGAGTGATACAATATGTAATATTATTGCTTTCTCTATATCTCTATATGAATATGTATTTATTTGTTTTTTGTATGTATTTGTTTATATTTGCTTGCCTTTCTCCTTGCTTTCGCTGAGTGTGTCATCGTCAGGCAGTGGGCTGCTGTCGTTCAGGATGCTCAAGTACGAGGGCGACACCGACTCCGAGCGGCTGCTGCTGTTGCTGTGGTTACCACCAGGCCCCAGACCCCCACCAGACGGCGTCTGCGTGTCGATGCTGCGGGTACTGCTGCTGCGCTGTGGGAGGGGTGGCGGGGCACGGTGCCCATCGGGCACATCCTGAGGCTGGCATCAAACACACGACAAGCAGGTCATGACTTGCAAACGACTGCACTGCACTGAGTGCACACATTTACCTCTGGGATTTGATATGGCTAACCTATTGTGTACATACTGTTATGAACAAAACTTTCAGACGTGTTCAAGACTCTTACCCTACTTTTAAAGAGTGGTAAAAAAGTTGATTGTTTATTGCTTCTACTTTTTGATTAGTCCAGGAAATACTACTATGCAAGCTGCATGTCAGCATATATACACACATACACACACTGTAGGTGGACAGACCAGTTCTACAAACTCCCCTCACCTAGGAACGGCATCCATCCATCCAGTCCTATTTGTGTGTGTGTGTGTGTGTGTGTGTGCGTATGTGTGTACACATGTGTGAATAATATTGATTACTTACAACTATGACCTCGTCCCGTTCGCTGGTGTCTCTGATGATGATGCGTTCAATCTCCTGGTTGAGACCCTCCACACTGTTTCTGAAGCGAGGGGCAGTGGACTTGGAAATGGGGATTGGGACTAGGATGGTCTTAGGCATCTGAGCCTGAAATCAAAGCATGGAGACAGGTACACAGAGAGAGAGAGAGAGAGAGAGAGAGAGAGAAAGTGGAAGGAGGAAGGGAGAGAGTGGAAGGGAGAGAAGGTGGATTCTGTTGTAGTTCTGTTGTAGTGTCTGCATACACTAGCTAACAACCCGTAACAATCCGTAGGTCACTACGGATAAGATATAAAGCTCAAGTGTTGTTTTTGGTATGCATGCCATTTTGTGTTTGTTTTGGCTTGTTGCTCCCAGAAAGTCAAGAGATAAGGATACTCATTGTGTGTAGGAGGTAAATATCTCTCCAGCATACAGATGTCTCCTCCTGGACACAATGAGATTTTTAAGTCATGCAGCTGATGGAACAGTTTAGTTTTTTTTAATTCATGCAAAAACATGAACACACACACACACACACAGACACACACCATTTGGCAGCCACCTATGCACCTACACCTGCTTCTGAGTACAGCATCAGCAACATGGCTAAAATCTAAAGCCCTCCATAACCCTAAGTTCAGATCCCCAATATGTACAGTAACTGACAAGAATCAGCTAATCATTTGAAGCTAATAATTTCAAGGTGATTCAGGCCAGTTACAATTTTGAGGTTCCAGGGCTTAGGGGGTTATTGAGATTCAGCCTATTTGCCATCTCCCAGATCAACAGTGTCATCCTCCCATCATTGCCAGCACTACTCACTCTATTTTCTTAATGCTCCTTCTCCTCCAGCTCTTCTAACTTCTCTTCTTTCTCTCTCTACTAAACTCATCTTTCTATTTATGTCATCAGCTTACACGCCTACCCTCCCCTGTCTCCCCCCCCTCACTCTCTTCTTGAGAAGACGGCATGAACAATGCGGCACAACTTGTTCTTTCCTTTCTATTCTTTTCATATTGATCTTGATACACTACAGCCACTTTCAATTTGTTTCGTTTTCAATTTGTTTTGTTTATCAAGGTGTCACAGTACATTCTTTGAGATACTGCAGTAAGGAGCTCAGCAAGATAAAGAAAGCAGCTTAACTTATGCCTAAACTCTCTGTAGCCTATAAGGTTTTCTCATTTATTAGTGTGGCCCATGCATGGTCTGTTTAACAAAGACAAGCCCACAGGTTAGTAAGCTATCAAGTAAATAAGTGAGGATGTAGTGAGGATTTATTTATGCTGCACATTTTCTGGCATAAGAAGAACTCAAAGTGTCAGAGGATGTGGTTGATTGCAGTATAGACAGGGGTGTACGTATGGGGGCCACCAGGCCAGGATGGCGCACACTGCTTAAACCAGGTGAATTCAAACCAGGCCATGCCAGCCTCCCCAGGCGCACGCGCCCAGTCTCCTCAGAGACAAACGCCAGTCACAGGAACTGGGCCAGGGAGACGGGGAGAAAAGTGGGGCGTCCTTAAACTCCTGCAGAGGCCTGGGAGACGGCCTACTTCGCACACACACACACGAATATACCTGGCCATAAACATTAGAGGACACTAATATTTTCACATGCAATGCAGAAAATAAATTGAAACTTAATGTATCTCACTGAGTCCTACTGATGAAGCCAACTGCGCTGTCGTTTAATATAATTTCCCACGGTGCCGACCTATGATTAGATATCATACCACTGGTGACTACCATGCTCACCTGTGATTGGATGATTGCAGCGTGGTTGCCATTAAAGGGTGACTTGCGGTCCTTATCTCGGCGATGACGGCTGCTGCGCTTACTCCGCTGAAGCTGCTGCCTCAATTTAGCAATCTGGGAAAAAATTAACGCAATACAACACAATATAATAGCCTACAACAGCAGGAGACACTTAATACCAAAAGACATGTAATTGATGGCACTTCTGCATGAAACAGAAACGGAACGTTCTTTGTGTCTTAGACTGATCAGACTGAAAGGCCTTAGATTTAGGCCTTAGATTTTCAGTAACACACACTACTAGCTTATTTAAATTCAATTCACACACATTCCATTCAGGGTAGCATCATACATAATCTAATAAATAACAACAACAACAAAATAAACTACCAGGCTCACACATTTATTTAAAGCAATTTCATAGTCTATATAAACTTTCTACCCCTTTCACCCTTGTCTTATAATAGCAACTGTATCACGTTTGGATAGAATTGAAATAAAAAAAAGAATCTAAAAATGGAGAATATGTTTTTTCTAATCAAACCCTCTGCATAACTCAAAGCATCTGCATTTGCCCTAGCTTGCGTACTCTAGTGAAAGGCCTAAAGAGATGCATGGACATCAGTACACGGCTGATAGCTAACCTCCTTAAGTTGGTCGGTGCTCCCACAGGAGGCGGAGCGCTTGTGGGAACCTCTCCTGCGTTCATCTGCCCAGGCCCTGGGGGTCTGCGGAGAGAGGAAAAGACAGGTCTTAGTCCGATTAATATATTTGATTATATATTTAATTTGATCTACCAATATGCAAATGCTGAGAGAGAAAGAGAGAGGCATTTTGTCTTGCTGTAATTTTGCTGTAACATTTGTCTCAATGTGTATGTAATTGCCTTACATATTTCTGCAGTTGTCTTACATATATGTTATGTCATATATGCATACATATGTTACATTGAACTTTAGCAATAATATTACTGTCACGTTCATGCCAATAACGCTTTCTTGAATCTTCAATCTTGAGAGAGACAAACAGAGACTAGGAGAGGAAGGGGGGGGGTATATAAGGTTAAAGAAGTTATGGATGCAAGCACACTGCTGCATGTGAACATGGAGATAAGCAAAACAAAAGTTGGCTCCCAGGAGAGATTTATGCTGCCGCTACGCTTTAGGGATAAATCATATGTCAGTGATGCAACAACCAGCAACATTCTGCTTAAGACTTTAAGATGATTCCCCTGCTTCGCTCTCTTTTACTTAGACATGAATATGCGTAAAACATATTTTCCCCCCTCATACTTGACTGTTTTGTTTAATATGTCCTGTATTTTGACACAAGCATGAATTTATGTATCCAAACACACATACACAAGCACAAACACACACACGTGCACACACACACACCTCTGAGTCCTAAACTAGCTGTGCCCAGACTCACCTGGGTGGCCTTGTCCCTCATGCAGGGGGCGGGGTGGAATGGGTTGCTGTGCGGAGGCCAGTTCCCTGATAGGCCAGGGCCAGTGAGGTGGGTGGGGTCTGGTGAGCGGTTGATCTTACAGTGCTGCAGCTGAGGGAGGAGTTACAGCAAATGGGAGGAGTCAGAGTAAGAAATAAACAGATGCAAATTGCTACAGTTGAAGATACCTCACGGAATGAAGGATACGATTAAAATTGAGAGATAAAGACACTGAAACTCAGTGGTGGGGAGGTGGGAGGGGTATGAAGCGGGGAAGGTAGAAACAAAAATGACAATTTCACAAATGCCTACATATTCACCAAGTAAAATTCAAGTGATATTGCTGGAGAATACTGAACACATTCACATTGCACATACACAGGACCAGGGGATTTAAAAGCTTGACACAACATGCTGACAGAGTAGACATACAGACAGATATTATCCGTCTGATTACCGATTACATGGTTTAATACTACTCTAAATCTAAACTACTAATCTGAATCCAAAGGACTAAGGATTATTACAATGCTTATAACAATTATTATGACATCAATAAGTCAACAAGACCAGCATAAAAACAACACCTATACTGTTATTATTAATATTTTTAGTAGAAACAGTAGTAATAGAAATAGTAGTAGTAGTAGTAGCAGTGGTAGTAGTAATAGTAGTAGTAGTAGTTGTAATAGTAGTAGTATTAGTGGTAGTAATAGTAATAGTTGTACTTATAGCAATTGTAGTAGTAGTAGTAGTAGTAGTAGTAGTAGTAGTAGCTAGTACATTTGGTAGGGCAGCTGAGTTTCACTTGGCCCTGACATGAGAGTTCAAGTTCAAGCTTCCCATCTGAAAGGTGAAACATCCATTACAGCCCAGCAGGGTTAGTTTCAAACACATAACCCTTATTCAGAACCTTGGGGTTGTTTCAGGACCACCTTGGTGTTGTGTTTCTCCAACATCCTCCACCTCCACCCTCACACAGTCCTCTCTTTGCCTGATCTCGTTAATCTCTTCTTTGCCATTTCCTTTCCTTTCGCTTGTTAATGAAAAAGCTTTCATTCTAGAGCTTTATCTCTGTTAAGCCACGGCTCATATTTCTCTGTGTGTACACATCTCTCTCGCGCGCGCTCTCTCTCTCTCACTCACTTACTCTCAGGAGAGAGGAGCAGATCACTGATCCAGTTTCCATTCAGTCTCACACAGAATGTGTTACAGGGGGTAGAGAACCTGTTTTGGCATTCACATGGAAGACAAGACATGATGTTATGTGATGTGATGACACAGCCAAATGTCATATTTTAAACACATCACTTGTTTATCATTTAGTTCCCAGCAGCATCCTTCCCTGGCATCCCCCAAACCAAAATTCACTGCTCACCCCAGATGCTCACCATGACAACCTGCCATACATGCAATTTTCACCACTTAGTAACATTAACGTCTACCCTTGGACATCAGGAAAAATTCATCACAGACTAGAAGAATTGATTACCAAGCACATATCAAGCACATGCAATATGCTAAATAATTCACCTGCATCATCACATTTATTTTTCCGGGGTCAGCGAGAGAGGGCCTTCGTCAAAAGATGTTGGCTGAGCAGCCTTGGCATGGCATCAACTAGTCAGACTAAAAAAAAAAAGATGCTGAAAAACAATGGCCTCTCCGTATTTGCCAGCTGGGAGCCTACAGCTCCATGATGCCACAAGCACTGGTGGCTTCTAGCACCTGCTCCTCGAACGCCCGCACTGTACCGCACCCATGCAAGGATGCAGAGATAACTGTAGGATCAGGTGCCAAGAAAATAAAAGAAGAGAAATGTCCCCTTTACACAAACGTTACTGCATATGACACTTAAAACACCAGGCCAGTATTATTTTGGTACGCGAAACCCATAATGTACTCCATTAGGATAAGCCCATTTAACCATCTGTTGTCCGAAAATGGCGTACATGTGTGTATGTGTGTGTAATCAAACATAGCCTAGCCTACCTTCAGAGACGGTCGTAGGAATCTATAGTAGTGCCGAAATGAGCATTATGCACGCCGAGAAAGTGGACCCTTTGGTTTGTCCAGAGGTTGTGGATGCTGAATAAAAAAGGAAAGAATGCGGTGATTGTCGGCGGGGGGTGTAGGCGATGAGTCGTGTTGGCAGATGGAGGGAAGGCAAAAACAAGCGGAAACTGGAAGAGAGGATGCGCGGCGGTTGCTATGGGCGTTGCTGTGATGTGAATTGGGAGGGGGGTGTACTACGATGCGTCTCTTATTATTAGCATCTCGTGTTTTCCTGTTGTCTTCTGTAAATCTATTGAAAATAGATGATTAACTCATCGACAATAACCCATTCCCTCGGTAGAATGCAGAAAAGTGAGTAAGGTGAGAAATGAAATGTGCACAATTAAATCAGCAGGGCTAGAAGGGATGACACTTCATCTCCCCTCCCCACAATGACGTTGAACATGCAGTCAGCCAGCCCCTGTGGTCCGTTCCGGACCGGCGCGTGCCGTCGGATCGACGCTGCTGTTGCTGAGGCACTTGATGCCATCTATTCGTACCAAGGAATGCACTGTAAGAGTTCACAGGGAGGCGCTGTTACAAAAGCTAATTATTTTTCATCATACCAATTAAACATTTTTTTCATAAAATTAATTTAGCATCACAGTCCAAATGTTTCAAGCATTCCAAAGAAAAATGTGTAAAATTGGTATTCCAATTAACAATTAATTCATAACCCTGAAATCCACTTGACAACATTCGATGATCTAAAATAAAGCGATGAACACTGTGATGTTTTTCTGTTTACAAATACGCTAATTTAAACACAATCTGCTTGCATAGATAATGTCTGCCATTGGGGGGCGCCTTTGTCCGTGAAACGTCTCACCCATCGACCCCCACGTCGAACAATCGGATCTTAGGAGACAATCTGAGGACGACGACGAGGCGTTTCCAGCTGTCTAGTCTCGACCACGACACGGTCACTTCTAAAGCCTCTGTACAGAGACAGCAGACGGGACCCAGACAAAACATGTTCCTGTGATGAAAACCAAAGCTGTGAACCATCCTTTATGTCACACTTAAGGACTACCGAAGATGGAATAACGTTAACACTAAATGTTACAACGGATGACGACAAGCAAGATCTCAGACTTTTTTTTAATTTTGTGTTGGTTGCGGGAAGAATAACATTGCATTTTGCCTGACGTTAACGCTACAGCCTGAACTCGTCTGGAGGATTAAAACGAACGCAAGCTTAATTTGAGCTGAACAGAGGCTTTTACTTAACATTGAGTATTTAAAAATAACTTGGTTAACTTAGCTGAATTACTTACTTGGTAGCTAGCGCAACTAGAGCTACTTTTGAAGTAACGTTTGTGTTAACGTTGGCTAGCTAGCGTTAGGTGTCGTTGGCTAACGTTAATGTTAACGTGAAAAGGAAAGTTCCCAATTGTCAAATTGTCGTTTAACGTTGCACCATAGGAAAGTAGACGTATCTTCAACCACAGTATAGTGTTACTTCTCTCACCAGCCGTGGATATTTGACCATGAGCTTTTGCAGAAAGATGACTTTTATATTTGAAGGCCTCTTGGACGCATGTCAAATGCAAATTTTTATGGACTTGCTAAGTTAGCTGATGCTGGCTAATGATAAGTTACTCCGACCAAATACGTTGTCTATCAACACATCCTATTTGACTCATGTTTTCAGCATGCACTTGTATTATACTTTAAATTGGAATAATTGCATCGTGGACAATGAATGAGATATGCAATTGCAGTAAATAGCTGGCACATCTTGCAAAATTATCTGCATTAGCTGGCTAGCTAGCAAGTAACGTTACAGAGCTATTTCGCCGTTTACGCAGAGTTCAGGAATTACACCGGCTTGTTTGTAGACCGGTTGACGTTTGGAAAAGGACGATAATTCACAGTTTTGTGTCACAGTCAACGCTGGGACTAGACAAAATGTGTCCTATGGCTGTGGTAGGCCGAATATCGATTCTTGCCACCGGACTTTGCGCCATGGTCCTCCTGAGCCCCGTTGCTGGTGAGTAAAAGCCAAACATCGGGTAGCATTGTGTTATTTTTGAAGATGGAGCAGATATTGTGTTATTTCTTTGTGGAATGTGTGTATTACGTACGCCCTTTTGCAACTATTCGTGCCATAGCCTAAATTATCTGTTCTTGTTACTTGGCATTTAAATTATATGTTGTTTGTCTTTTGCCTAGTTGTTTCCGTGTCAGTTGAAATGTACGCTTTGGTAACAGCTGCGTAATAGTGGTTTAGGCACCCAAAGAAAAACAGAAAGGAGCCATGATGACAATATGAATACGTGATTGAGAATATTTATTTATTGTTTTATATATTGTACAGTAGCTGGCCACCACCACTCCTCTATCAGTGTGTGTGTGTGTGTGTGTGTCTTGTCTGTCGGTTTGTCTGTGTTTGTGTGAAGGCCGAGACTCTGGCACCAGTCGCCGAGGTATAGCCAGGCTTCTGTACAACACAGAGATAAGATAAGGCTCTTTGAATGACACAGGGGCAGGAGAGAGTGCAAGAACAGGAAAACACACACACACAGGAAGAAAGAGAGAGTGTGTGGGCTGGTGTTGGAAAAGGGATTTAGTGGACAGGATAGTAGTGAGTCAATAAGTGATTTTGTCAGTGGTTGATGGTTGGTGTAGAACAGGGTGAGGCACGGAGTCTCAGCATTTTGGATAACAAGGTCTTTCATCTGCATAGTAGGTTACACATGAATCACAGACATTGCACTCATTCCAAGTACTGTATGTGATGAACCTATGTGGAGAGTAAATCTTCAAACAGCAGAGGCCAATGGCTTAACATTGTGGGCGCAACAGGCCGACTTAAGAGAACTGGCCATAATACCAACTGAATGCTGCCGCTGATGGTTCAACATGGTAAATGGGCCTCAGACAAGCCAAGAGAGGTCTGCCGATATCAGCGGAACTGCGCATACCACTCAAAATTGGCTCAGTGTGGACGGTATTAAACTACCCGGGGGGGTGCAGTGGTACACTGGACTGAGTGCCTGTGCTATAGGCTCAGGGACCCAGGTTTGAGTCCGACCCAAGGTCATTTCGCGATAATTTCTCTGTCTCTCTCTCCCACACTTCCTGTCAATGGCTAATGTCTAATCTGAATGACAAATAAACAAAAATATATTTAGGTTTGCCACTAATCACAGGCCAACTTGGAATAGTGGCCTGGTATAGGCTGGACCTCAGTCAAAAAGGCAGTGCTTGAATCTTGCATGAATCAGCCAATCATAAAGTCAATCATGGCAGTTAGGCTAGGCCTTTGAAGTTTGAGGACTTGGTGCTGAGGGGAGGATTTTGTATTCAGCTGGAAGGGCAGTGAAGGGATTCCATTTAAAAACCTGATAAGTAGGTTATTAAATATCATGTCTAGCCAGGTTTTCAAGTATTTTAGCTGTCTTGAAATGACTGAACATTTGTGAGGGAGGTTGTGGGGGTGGGCACAAGTATTTTTGAGTCACATGCAATAGCATATAGAACACCTTTAAGTTGAAAGATCTCACATCAAACAGCCCAGTGACTCATAAAGTAAAACGATCCCATGCTGCAGTGTTGTTGAGGTTTGGTTGAGGTTTGCTTGAGACAAATCACTGTTTCTAACTGAAGTATTTGATAATGTCACCGTCTGCGGGGCACAGACAGTGGTTGAGTGGGTGTGCTGTCTGCCGTGTTTGTGTCCTGTGATACTTTACTCCTCTTTTGTACAGTTTTTTTTCTTTCATGTAGACCCCATGGAAAATGTATACAGAACAGAGCTGATGAACATTAACAAGGGTAGAATAATTTCCCTGTGCAAACCTTGGTCTGTCTGTGACGTGGGTGCAATTCTGTGGTAAAAAAACACAGGTTGAGTCATCGAACTTGTAAAGATGTGCGTGTGTCGTCAAGGCAACTCATCAATCAGACATGGAACACAGAGCCCGGAGCGAACGCGAGCCTCATACCACAGTCTTCCTGGGGCCAGGGGAATGGATGGGGTGGCGTTGCTCTCAAAGAAAACTGTCATTAGTTTTCTTAAAAAGGTTCTTTTATGTATTTGTTTTTTTCCTTTCCTGCTGCAAACACCTCATAAGGAAGAATGGAGATGAATGCCCGGTAGGCACATGGTTGACAGAAAGCATCCTGTAATCTCTGGCCCACCTCCTGCTGTTTCTTGAGTGGTGTTCTACAACATGGTGATCTACAGAGCCGGATGGGAGTTGTTGCCATCACTATTGGGCTATTGCTTTGGTCATGCGGATGTGGCAGGGGTTGCTATTGTTCATAGGAAGGAAAAGCACTCAGTCAAGTCACAAGCTGGAATCGCCATTAAGGAGTCCTACTTTCTCAAAGCAAATATATTACTCCACTCAGTTGTGAGTAGATAGTCTGTTTATGAATTGCCTTCGTTGGCTGCATAGGTCCATGTAAATAATTCCTGTTATCCTACTTGAAAGTCTAAGATAGAATATATGTAGTCTCTTTACACCACTCTTTAAGCCATATCCTGCCTCAGAATCAGCTTTTGTTTTTATGATGGCCTTATGGTGGCCTAGCGGTGAATAGTAACAAACCTCTGAGGCAACAGGTCAAAATGAACTTTTTAAAACATGAATATCTACCAGCCACTGGCGGGTAAAGGAGCAAAATTCACCAGCCAATACTACATACTCAATACTAAATCAAATCAGTAGGCCTATTTGTCTGAAATCTACCAACTACCTTCAAAATTAAAATTAAATTAAAAATTTGGCTAGTGGCTGGTCCTAATTCTTTAGCCCTGCTCTGAGCCTGTTCAAAATATGTTGTTCCTGACCCCTTGACCTTTCATTTCACTCCACGGTACCCCTACTTCTCTTGTGAAGAATTCTTGAATACTGCTGTACATTTCAAACAAGGGGGTCTACACCAGTGTTCACAAAATTGAGCCTCTTTAGTGCCTGTCTTTAGCCTATACATTGTAGTATAGGCATTATGCCTCTGTTGTGGTGTGTGTGTATGTGTGTTTTCTTTCTCTGATTCAGTATTCAGCTTTGGCTGCTTGCAGTAGCGTGTGCGAAATGACCCATATCTGTCACCGGAGCTAACGGACCTCTGGTCTAACAAAGACCCCAGGCGCGCGTTTGTTGAAGTTCACATACATCACATGCGAAAACGGCATGTGTGAGCGCAAACAGCCATTACTTTCACAGTAAGACAGAACACTGGTTCATTACTGTGAGGTCTGTTAAGTTTCGCTGCAATGAAAGTGTCATAGGCCTACTTAACAGTCTTTGGCTTCTACAAAAGGTAGAAGTAAAAATTATTTAATCTTAAATGTGTTTGTTCAAGGTCAAATTATATGATGTAATGTAGCTTATGTGTGTAAGCGAGCAAAGTAGCAATCCTCAGGTAGCAGCACAAACAGCTAGCCTGTCTTCAGTGAATGGTAAATGGACTGCATTTATATTACACTTTTCTGCTCCTGTGAGCACTCAAAGTGCGTTACAATGTATGCCTCACATTCACACAGTTAGTTAGGGTTGGGAGTAAAAAAATAGCCCATCATTCAGCCTGATGATCTGGCCTTACAGAAGTTCTGCCAGTGAGATATGTGTTAAGTCTAGATGTCAAGTTCCAATTTTTTGAGTTCCCTTCCCACCCACTGCTCAGGATAGTAAATACTTATCAGCTCATACCATGATTTAATGTAATGCTTCCTTTTTTTGTCACTTGGACCATGTGATGAGAATGGATGATTGGCTTTCTTTGGGCTGACATAAGACAGGTTCTACCTGAATGATGTGGTAGCTGCCTCTATTCTACTGTTGTTTGTGGTTGCTGTTGATAGGGCTTGGCAATGTGGGAAAAAATTTGATCACAATATATATATTTTCCATTTTGAGCGTTTTTTATCATGATTAGAGCTGGGCGATAGAACTTCAAATCAGAATCATCTATAATTGACTGGACTGGCCAGAATCACAAGACAACACATGTGTGGTGTGCTTTCTATGCACAGAATATAAAGAAAAAAAATACAAAATAAATAATAATAACAGTAATAAAAAACAGTGATTAATAGTAATATGCTTGATCACAGTTAAGATTGTTGGTGAGATTAATTTTTCGGTTCATTTTTGTATCCTTTTTTGTATTATTATTTCTGTTGAGCAGTAAACAAACAAATGGGGAATAAATAAGGGTTTGATGCCTTTCTGAGATTCCCATATCACGTAAACTTTTTCTGGTTGTGTGTTTGTGAGGTTTGTAAGTGTGTTATATTGTTTTGATATGGAGACATTTTTTTAAGTACTTCAAATTATGCCTTTGTGTCTACTGGGCAAACAGGATTACAGAAGAGTGTGTGTGTGTGTGAGAAAAGTACTTGACGTTGTATGGGCGTTTTTCTGTCTGGGTTTGAGCATTTTGAGTGTGTATGGGAGTGTGAAAGAGAGACAAGTTGCAATTATAGTGGCATGTTTGGTGAATATACACACATTACTGGTTGGTTGATTCTTATGTGTGATTACAATGTGGATTATCCAGTTTTGGCTGCAGTCAGCAACTTGTGCCAAACCAAAAAGTTGGCAATGTGACTGTTGGAATTTTGACATTTCTTCTTATTTTTAACACAGAACTGTGTTAATTTATTTATATTGTTTATTTGACTTGTATTAGGTCTAAATAAGAATAAAAGACAACATCCTCTCTTTATCCTCCTAAATTGAATCTGTAGCCTATTTCTTCTTTTAAATTCAGGAAAATATATAGTGCTCGGCAGGAGAGACATGAACAGATGGACAAATGGATGGTCGGATGGCCAGATTAAGGGGGTAGAGAGTCCTTTGAGGGGTAGCAGGGGGTAGGAGGGCGGAAAAGGGGGATGGGGGTGTCTAATTTATTTTTGGACTGTCAGCAAATCCTTGTTTTCAGGTCAGAAGAGGCTATGGTGGAGTCTTCGGTGTGGTGTTTGTCTGTTTATTTATTTCTTTTTGTAACACGGCGGAAAATTGCAATGTTTTGCAAATTGCACGATTTCACCCTAGTAGTATGCGGATGTTCTGCTAATGATGCAGCAGTCGTCTTCTCCTCTGGCAGAGGCGGAGGTGGACGATGGTACTGGGCAACCATGTGAGGCTGGAGTTGAGGCGTGTGTGTGAGTGGAGTGTGAGCGCGCTCTGTAGGGGAAGCAACTCCAGAGGCTCATTTGATCTGCGGCCGTGATGTCACTCGGCCTCGTCCCAAAGCCCGCTGGTCTTCCGAGAAGCCAAGCCCTCACTGAGTGAGAGAGACCTTGCCTTAAAAACTGGCACCCCCGTGTAGAGCCAGCTTCTTGTTTTGAGTTTCTGTGTGGGAGGATGTGTGTATATGTGTGGAAGGTTGTTTGTCTGAGCATTAATGAAGGAGTCTGCAGTGCTACAAGGTGTGTGTGTGTGTGTGTGTGTGTGTGTGTGTGTGTGTGTGTGTGTGTGTGTGTGTGTGTGTCTGTGTCAACTGAGCTAGAGTTAGTACTAGTTCATCTACAGAAACACATAGATTTTGAGAGGGCATGCTGCTTTGCATGTGTGTGGGTGAACATGTGTGTCTGTGCGTGTATGTTTGTGTGTGTGTTTAGGCTCCAGTTATGGGGAGGTTAATTGTAAATTTTAGCCTAAACTCAGACTCCCCTCCTTCTCCACTCCCTGTTCCATGGCTCTCCTTATACTTATTCTCTGTAGTGTCTTTTGCTGTTTCTTTCCTGTCTTGTGTTTTTGACTTTGCTCTGTCTCACTCTGTCTCACTTTGCTCTGTCTGCCTCTCTCTCTCTCATTCTCTTTCCCTCTCTTTCGGTCTTTCTCTTTCTCATCCTCCTGGTCTCTGTATCTGCGTACTGTATCAGCATGTTAAAATGCCCTCAGGGTGGCTGTTGGGGCGGACTGACCAGCATATCATTATCTTTATTTAACTTTCTCTCCAAATGCCCCTTTGAGATGGGCTTGGGTGCCACTTACAAGGCTACTTAGAGTGTGTGTGTGTGTGTGTGTGTGAGTGAAATGGGGATAAACATAAAGAGATGGAAACAGCCCACTCCAAATGCAGAGTGTCTTCAGTTCACAATGACACACATATGGACTGTTTTCGGGTGGGTGTTTGTGTGTGGGCGTGGGCATGCATGGGTAAAGTAATAGCACATAGACACAAGTGTTTCCATACCACAGTAGTCAGGTTGCTGCAGTGGGACCAGACAATTGAATTCACTTTGAGACAATTCAATTCACCTTTATTTATATCGTGCCATTAACAACTGAGATAGTCACAAGGCACCTTAACAAAGTCCAAACCCTGAACCTTCTTGGGTGTGTAGGCTACGTTATGTTGCTGTTGGACAGCCAGTTCTGCTTTACAGACCATGGCTGAATCCCAGTGTCCTCTCTTACCCTAAACCCTGAACCCTCAGACCCTAGTCCTTTACCAGACACGTTACAGAGATGTTAAGTCAAGTTGCGCATAACATACTGGACATTACGACTAAGCAGTAGCAATTGGTTGTAACAGAAAGTGTCTTCCCACCAGGAAGCAAATGTATGCTAATGGATAGGTTCCAGATGCTTTACGCAAAGTGAAACAAGGCCAGTTTGTAGGGAAAGGGTTGTAGTTTTCAGTTTGCTACAATTAGTCAGTACTTCTGCCTCCAAATTGTGCTGATGTAGCTATTCTACTCTTCTCAAGAATGATGACGAAAGCTTCAAATTTCTAAGCTCATGAAATCAACAATGTTTTTCCCAACAATGTTCACGACTGCTCCAAGTGTGAATACACTGGCCCACACTGTGAAAGCAGAGGAACTGCCACGCACTACAAGTGCACTGATTGCTGTGCAAATGAGGCTTTAGGGAGAACATTGCAATTCATCCCATGATGCTGAAGATTGTCTGAACAAGAATCTGTGACCTTGGTGCTGAGTTTCATAACCTGTCTCCAGACCCTTTGCATGTCTATTGAAGCCCTGTTTACACTGCTGTAGTCTGCCTTCAGTGCCTCAGAGAGTTGCTGTACCGTTACTGAGTTCAGTATTTTATCGATTAGGCAACAAAGCAGGGTAAAAGCAATATCATTACTCTTTAGCAACATTCTGTTTGCAATATTTTGCAATGTTGCAAAGAAAGAAAACCAGTTTTTAGGTGAGATTTTTGATTTGCCAAATGTCTCCAAAATCAGTGAGTGATCATGATGAGTGTGGTTTCATTATTGACCGAAATATTCATGGTATACCTGCAAACATGTACATGAATGCACTGGCACACACAAATGTTTTAGCCAAGCCCCATCTGCAAGTGTTGTTGTTGTCGCCGTTGTTGTTGTTGTTGTTGTCGTTGTCGCCGTTATCATCGTCGTTGTCGCCTTTGTTGTCGCCGTTGTTGTTGTCGTTGTTGTGTGTGCCAGCGGGTATGTGTGTGTGTTTAGGGGTGGTTTGCATCCCTTGTTGGTTGTTCGCGTGCGCAGGACTAAGCTAGTGCATAATGTATTTGCATATTTTCATCCTCTCGCCCGCCACACTGTTTGGGGTATAAACAGCTACAGAGAGAATCTCTCATCACTTGAGACATTACAGATGATAATTTAGCTTTTGTTCTCTGTTTCTCCTTTGTCTCCACTTTCATGGCTTGACAGCACCCCGTCATTTTCTCTTCTCTCTTTTTCACCTTTTTTTTTCTCTCCACACTTTCTTCCAAGCTGTCCTCTTTCATTTGTACACCTAACACTGTAGTATTGTTTGTTGTTGTTTATTTTATCATTGCTTATTCCCTTTCATCCTGTCACTTCGCACAAACCATCGTCTCCTTACCGTTATGCATTTGTCTCTCTCAATCCCATTTTATGCTCCCCCAGCGCACGACTTTCCAGGGCTATCTTTGGCCGCTTTTCCCTTTCCTTTCCTCTCGCTCTTTTTTCCAACTTTCCCTCTCCTTTTCAGTCCTTTTGACAACCATCCTTCTTCACTCTTATTTTTTCCATCTCTCTCCTCATCTGTTTCTCTCCATCTGTCTTTTCTCTCCCTCATTCTTTCTTCAACCTGTCTTTCTTCCTTCCCCTCGCTTCTCCTTCGTCCTCTCTCCATACACCCTACAGCTTTAGTAGGGATGACAGCCTTTGAGGTATCCAAGTATAGGGGACGAAGACGAAGGCTGAGTGCCGTTTGCCTACACCAAGACCATTATTCCCCTACATCGGGACACCTTGAAGGCCACCATCCCGCTTATCAGCCGGTTGCAAGTTGCAACTGATGCATATAGACAATAAGCAAGCGTTTGAAACATAGAATAAGTATCTGGTTGAGTTTTAAAAAGAAACTAGCCTGTTCGGGTGCTGTACTATTTTCTTTGGTTACTGACCACGATGAGCTTGATAACAGGTGATTCCATTGTTGCTTGCTCGTTGAACCAAAGATCATTGAATACTGACCAAGATAGAACAACATAATATTTTACAATGGGAGCAAGCGTAAATAGTTCCGGTCTGCATAAGTGGGAGTGTCAAACAATATAAATGTGATCTTCTGTATCAGCATATGAGAGCTCGACTCTGGTCTGAATAGAAGGGCCCTCCCCCCCTTTTGCGAAAATAGAACACAGAACTTAACGAACCTTTGTGCCTCTTGCTCTCTGGTTGAACTGTTGTTTACTATGGTTGTTATAGTTACTATTCAGAAGAGCATTGATATGGAACTTTGATTTTTTTTACAAGATCTACTTCATAGGTGTCATGTTATCAGGGAATTATGAACATCCTGTCAGCCAATCAGAAAACATTATTTCATTTCTCCGGGTGATAAGTACCTATAGTTACCCTGTGTCCATCTGTGTTTGTTAGTATCAAAACGTGCTGATGACAAATTGGTCAGAGATAATATGAGTTTATCTGTGGAGCATGGGAGTTGGGTGTGTGAGGTTAAGAACTGGAGCCAGTATTTCTTATTTGCTTGTTTGTTTGTTTGTTTTGTTAGATTCCATATGGTATCTTGATGTAGCGGAAGTAGTTTGGGAACGAATTAGAACTTTGAAGCCTTGTTTTTGTTTTTATTAGCAAATTTAGCATTTTTTTAAATGGTTTACAAGAATTGTGTAGCCATTAATATAATGTTGTAATATAATGCATGTTAGTACAGTACACTGCTGCAATGTGTTCTATTGGTGTAATGATATGGAACTAGAAGGTCTTGTTACACAACTTAAAATATCTCTCTCTCTCTATTTATCTCTCCATCCTTCTCACTGTATCCATCAATCTGCAGCGGCTCAGAGCGAAGAGAGGGAGTGTGCGTTCGCGGAGAAGCAGGAGCTTGTTGGCCGCATCACCCAGGGAGTGGAGGGTCGCATCTTCCTAGAGAACTCTACCGTTCGCTGCAATCCTGGCGTCCAATGCTATGGCCTATGGGAGAGGAACCAAAATGGCGTGCGCCTCCTCAAGCAAGGTACCCACACACACACACACACACAAACAGAGTGTCCCGTCTTACAGTCTTCAAATGTGGACTCAGCAGTGTGGTGTCAGTCTGACCGGACAAAGTATGTGCACATGCACAAATGAAGCCTGTTTACAAAGATGCTGAGTCCATACAGTTCACACGCACACACAAAAAAAAGACACATATGCTTTCCACCTTCAGGTTGCTGGACACACAACAGCCAACAACCGGACTGCGATGATGACCGTTGCATGGTAACATCACCCCCATCGCTAATGCAGAACGGCAGCTACAGGTTCTGCTGCTGCAACCGAGACATGTGCAACGTGAACTTCACAGAGGACTTCCCTAAGCCTACGCCCACTACAGTTCAGCCCATCTGTGAGTCTGTGTGTGTATGTGTGTGTGTATGCATGCAGAAAAAACAAGTGTAAGATGGAGTAAAGTATTGAAAACATGTGCTTTTTGGAATCAGTCTATGTGTGAATATCAGAGTAAATATAGTGCAGAGTGCAGTTGGACACAGATTTCGTAAAGGTGATGTTTGCATATAATGAAAATCATGTGCTGTCTGCACTATGGAAGAGCTTACAGGTGTTAATGAGTTGAGCCCTTCTCGCACACAAAGAGGATGCAAGAGCCCAATGGGATGAAAGGTCAAACTAATTAAAGGCATACCAGGCAAGACAGCGATTTTGTTATTCTCCAGAGCTCCCCCTACAGTTGCCGATTTAAAAAAAAAAAAAAAAAACAAATCTCACCAATCCATGTGAATTTAGTTGCGAACCAAAGGATAAGAACCAGCGATGATCATTTTCTCGCATTACGTTGACTGACAAGTCAGTAATAAAAAAAAAAAGAATTTCATTTACTTTCAGTTTTGTTTCCTCGACCCAGTGTTTCAGATACTGCAAGTGTAGTAACCACGGAAGCTACGCAAGAGGCTGGAGAGGGAGTCTTCATTCGCCATTTAATCATCAGAGTGACAACAAAGTTGATAAATTAACCTAAAAACGTTGCCTAGTGTGTCATTCAACAAGTTAATATGGGAACAGTAATTTAAGCAATGACATTAAAATTAAAAGAAATGATGAAGAGTCGTCATGCTGTGACTACTGGTTTGGAATTGGATATGTAGCTTAACCGTAGGGCTACACTGGATGCGTTACTGAAGCGTTAAGTGAAGCTGTGTCAAAAATACATTGAAAAGACTGGTGTATTCAGCCGTGTCTGGTTTAGCCAGTTCCATTGATTATAGTGGAAGCGAATTTTTACAGCAGATAGGTGTTGGACTTAATGCATGCAGTGTAGCCTCCCCTGTTAGAGGACTGTGACAGTTGGCTTTGTGTGTCTTTTCAGCCTTATTTTTTGAAGGGGGACAGGGTGAGTGTAAACTGCAGAACATGGAGAGAAAAGAAATCACCCCCCCATTTTTCTGATTCTGTATATTTTTTTCTCCCACGCTCTCCTCTCCTCTTCTCTGCCTGAATGAGGCAGAGTTCAAAAGTATGCCATGCTCCAAGAGTGGGGGAGTGTGATGGAGAGACTGCATGGCTGTAAGAGAGAGAGAGAGAGAGGAAGAGGAGCACGGAGAAGCCTACTCACGTGTGCCCAGGCTCTGACTAATATTCAGCCAGGCTTGAGCTCTGCACAGCCTTCCAGAAAAACTGTCAGAGCAACGAATACATGCACACACACACGCACACACTGAAACACACAGATATGCACTCTTTTACACAGACACACACTCTCATGCACACACAGACACATATAGACACACACACACACACATGCACACACACGGCTGAGGCCTCAGCCGTTGTTAACACTCTGACTCCAAGCAAGTCGCAATGTCCCCTTCTCTTTGTGCTGCTTCTGCCCCTGTCTCCACAATCTAGACGCCCAGATTCCTGACCTCTCATTACATCTCCAAAAGTTCTTGCTTTATTTAGTTAATTTAATTTTTTTTAGCACAGTGGAAAAGTGGGTCATGGTATTCGTTTTTTTTTGTTTGTTATTTTTTTTTGCTGATAAATTCCTTTAATGAAGACTTTTATACTCTGGGGGCCTGGTGTTGACAGAATAGCAGCAGACTGTAGGATTAATGCTCTCTATACCTCCCCTGGTTTTAGCTCCACTGCACGATGGGAAACACCCTCGTAATTAGACCCTGGCACTGTTGTAGCTTAGCCTTGGCCTTTTCACTCGCACAGTCTTTTCATTCTCTTGTTTGTGTGTGTTAGTGTGTAACTGTGAGTGTGTGTGTAAATGATTGTGCAAG
This sequence comes from Tenualosa thibaudeaui, assembly GCA_027481765.1. Lineage (NCBI taxonomy): Eukaryota > Metazoa > Chordata > Actinopteri > Clupeiformes > Clupeidae > Tenualosa > Tenualosa thibaudeaui. The sequence goes on from JAIFZK010000022.1 coordinate 9,742,227, forward strand.
TTCTGTGTGTGTATGCGTGTGTGTGTGTGTGTGTGTGTATGATTGTGTGTGTAAGTGTGTTTCTTCGTCTTCAAAGTCCATGTCCATATATGGGGCCATATCCTTGGGTTCCTACTGATTGAGACAGACCACTCGTAAGCTTGTGTGTGTGTGTGTGTGTGTGTGTGTGTGTAGGCCTTAGATGTGCTGACAGGGAGATTGGGCTGGCACTCTTGCAGAAAGAGATCCGTGCTTTGGAGTCTGGTGAGGGGAGCGATTGGTAGTGCCAAGGCTTAAGCATCGTTTTGGGGCCGGGGTGATTTTTTTTTTTTTTGGTAGGCGCCACAGAACTACGCCACTCGCTTCTCCTCTTGTGTCCATCTGTGTGCCTTAAAGTCTCAACAGGAAGAGCATGGAAAGTGCCGAGTTATTATATAATTTCCCTTGAAAATCAGTGTTGGAGGGAGAGACAGATTTAATTCTAGAACTTCAAAAGTCCTGCAACAGCTTGAGGATTGATGTCTTGAGTTAAATAAAGCTGTAAGCCAGGCCAGTGGGAGACTTTGATAGAGGGACCTACAAGATGTGCCTGTCTGAATTCATTTTGCTAGGTCTGTGCATGGATATACAGATATATATGCAGAATAAACTCCATTCACAATGAAAAGATGGTTAAAGAGCATCATACCCTTTTTAACAGGTAATTGTGTCAGGGTAAGTTTGGCTGGTGTGTTTGATGTTTTTCCTGGGTGAGAACAACCTGACCTTTGACCTTTGACCTGTTTTTTGCTTGTTTTGCAGTGCCTCGGCCTCTCTACCAGGAGGAAGCTGTTGTCATCGCCATGGCGGTTTCCGTTGTTGCTGTCTTCATTGTGCTGCTCTTCTTTGGATACCGTGTGCTGAGGGGTAGGTTACCATAGCAATAGCTCATGTTAACAGCTGCATGTCAATATCTGAACAGATTAAACAGCTTTCAGAATGTACTCACACTCTGTCTGTGTGTGTGTGTGTGTGTGTGTGTGTGTGTGTCTGTCTTTTTCTGTCTTTCTCTGTTTTTGTGTGTGTATGTGTTTGTCATTGTGTGCATGCATGTGTGTGTGTGTGTGTGTGTGTGTGTATGTATATGTGTATCACACAGGAGACAGGAAACATGGGCTTCATAATCTGGACATGTTAGAGGCTGCAGTGTCTCAACCCTCTCTGGACCTGGACAGCCTCAAGCTATTAGAGGTAGGGTGTGTGCCTGTGCGTGCGTGCCTTGTGTGCACTAAGATCTTTCGGATTTCTGCTTTGACAGTTGTCAACCTGTGAGTTCAACATGCCACCAACTGTGTGCACTTATCTTCCATATCTATCCCTCATGCCTTACCTATTCTAATCTGTGAATCGTTCCTCCACTCTCCATCTCTCCCATTCACCTCCTCCTCCCAACCCCCCTGCATTTCCCAGCCAATTGGCCGTGGACGGTACGGCGCAGTGTACCGTGGCTCACTGGACGAGCGGCCGGTGGCGGTAAAGCTGTTCTTGTCAACCAACCGCCAGCCCTTCACCAACGAGCGTGCAATCTACCGGCTGTCACTGGAGCACGACAACATCACCCGCTTCCTGGAGAGTGACGAGCGGATCGGGGCAGATGGCAGGCCCGAGTTCCTGCTGTTGCTCGAGTACTACCCACACGTAAGTATCCCAGACTTGCCCTTCAAGTCTGGAATGTGTGGGTACAAGTTAGTTGTTACCTAGTTGTTAGTTAGTTGTGACCACACATCAGTATACCAGACTTACTACTCTTCATTAAACTGTGTTAACTAACTTGTACCCACACGTTGGTAGGTCTAGTTAACAGCACGTCCAGTTAGCATGATTACGCTCACAAATGAAAGTTTAATCTCATTATCATTCAGTAATACACCCTAGATTAACTTTTGTATATTAACGTCTTAACATCACACCAGAAGGAAAATTCAGAAGGAAATTACAGATGATAAAAATAATAATAACAATAAGAGTAGTAATGTTCAGATAACAGATTTTTACAATGCAGTTTTATAGCCAATGGGAATATTTTTACAGTTTTATTTATTCAGTTATTTATTTGTTTTTACCTATCATTACAACTTACTGCGGCCCCCCTGGCTTCCACTGGTCTACACTATTGCACAGATGTTTGCTAGAGCCGCTACAAACAGTGGTCACAAAAGGATCCACTAGTCTTCATGCAAAAGTGCAATTCAAAGAAGTTGTGTAGCACATTATTTTAACCACCCCACGCTAGGAATTCCAGTCTCTCTAGTCCCTAACACTACAGTGTCACAATGCATCCGATCTTGTCTGCCACACCGTGGCCTTCAACACAGGAATGCATTGAAGCAACGTTTAGAGCAGAAAAGAGGATTACATCACGGTTGCTTTTGGAGAAGCGTGACTAATGATGTTTCAGACTCCTTTTTTTATATATTTTTCTTCTTTTCTTTCCTTTGAATTCTCTACTTCTTCTTTCCTTCTTCTTTTGTCCATTAATAATAAATTATATTTATAAATGTATAATTTCAGTGGCTCCCGAGAAAGACATTCAGAGTTTGAAAAGATGTCTGCTGTTTGAAGTGGCTTTTTAATTCGTCAGCCATTGCTGGTAACATGCAGATCGTTTCCTCGACCCCTTCTCCATGACCTTGCATTGGAAACTGTAGAACAAGCCTTCCGCTTTTAGAATCGCTAAGCAACCGTATCTGGTAGCATGGCGGACTGTCTGACAGAGGGAGAGGTGATGCTCTGTTGTCTTTCTTTCTTGCTCACAGAAAAAAGAAGTATACACACACACACACCAAAACCCTCCCATATTCCCATATACATATTGCTGTGCACAACCCAATCATTCATATGCACAGGAACATTATGGCTGCTGCTGAGATACTTAGGAGTAATTTCAGTCTGCTGATAGATCTGAGCTGGGAAGGCACTCTCTCTCTCTCTCTCTCTCTCTCTCTCTCTCTCTCTCTCTCTCTCTCTCTCTCTCTCTCTCTCTCTCTCTCTCTCTCTCTCTCTCTCTATCTCACTCACTCTCACTCTCACTCTCACTCTCACTCTCCCTCTCACTCTCCCTCTCTCAGCCTCTGGAGCTCCAGCACCATTGTGCATCAATATTCAGCCCTGGGCTTGAAGTCAGTGAGCTAGAGGTGCTGCAGAGCTGGAGGGCTTGGGAGCAGAGATGATGCTGCATGCACAAGTTGCCACCTAGTCTTCAGCACAAGGGCAACTGAGGGAAAGAGGGGGGGAGAGGAAGTAAAGATTGAGAGGGTGAGAGGGATGGATTGTGAGAGATTGAGCGAGCAATTGAGAGGATGAAGGGGCAGGGGGGTGAGAGAGAAAGAAAGAGAGACTTAGGGAGAGTGAGAAATTGAGAGGAAGAGAGAGAGAGAGCGAGAGACATGACTTAGTCAAGAGGATGTTTTGCTTGAGGCAACGAAAGAAGGGCAGTCCATTGAAATTCACTTTTTTATTTTCACTTATTTTCAAGTTTTTTTCCTGATATTTTTAAGCACTTTTCTAGTCTCTCTTCTTATTCTCCTTTACTTTTTGTGTTCGTTGCATTTCTTCCCTACGGATCTTGAGAATGAACGTCTCTGGTTCCATTGCCTTCAGGATGCTTGAGTTTCCTCGCTGTGTCACTGAACAACAGCTTAGGATTCTCTTTCTCTTTCCTCACTGTCTGACTTATCCATCAATCTTTTGACAACCCTTTTTCTCCCTTCCCTCTCTCTTTCTCTCTCTCCCTACCTCTGTCTTTCTGAGATGACCGTAACAAAGACCGACCTGGCTTGACCTACACACTACAAGAATACTGTGCTGACATAATCACACACACACACACACACACACACACACACACACATACACACACATATTTGTCAGATGAGATTCAGAAGCATATGCCCTATCTCTTGGTGTGAACACAGAACATGCATCTCTCAGCATCAAAGGAGGCATTGAGCAATCATTAACTATTAATGTGTGTGTGTGTGTGTAAGTTAGAGAGAGCTTCCTCCAAATTATTGCCATATTCAATATTCAGACAAGCTGGTCGGTCTGATGACCTGGCCCATAGCAACAGCAGGGATGGGTGAGGTTACCTGGATGTACTGTATTTCAATAGGAGCTGGAGATGTGAGATAGAGCACAGAGTGTAGGGAGTAGGCGAAATGTGTGCTCTGACACACACACACACACACACACACGCATACTCCCTGCTGGCTTGGCTCAGTGTTTTTCCCTCGCATATGCCGTCAGCAGATTTCTACCCTCCAACTCCCTCTTCTCCCTCCCTCTTTCTACTGATGTCTTCCTTCCTCTTCTCTCACTCTTTCTCTCTCCCACATTGTCTCTCTCTCTCTCTTTTTTTATCTCCCTCCTTTTCTCTTTCTGCTGCTCTATCCATCCCTCTCTCTCTTTCTCCCTCCTGAATCTATATCTTTCTCTCCCCCCTTGAACCTCTCAGTCTGTTTTTTCTCTCTCTACCTCTGTTGCTCTCTCATATCTGTTTCTTTTTGTCTCTCCCTCATTCTGTCTCTCTCTCTCTCTTTCTCTTATTCTCCCTCTCTCTGTCCTCCTGGGCTCTGTCAATCACAATCTTTCACTCTGTTCCTCTGTCATTCTCTTTCTCCCTCCTCTTTCTCTCCCTCTACCTCCTCTCTCTCTCTCTTTCTTTCTCTCTCTCTCACCCCTCCAGTCTTCCTCCTCCCATCCTCAACTTAGCTTCCCTGCCAAGGCTGTTTATGTCTGGGAGACTGCATATCTGGCTTCACTCTCTCTGACACACACACACACACACACATTAATGACATTTCCTCCAAGACTGGCCTTTTAAAATGTTTACCAGCAAACAAACCAACGTGTATAAATGTCATCTTCAGTCACCATTTCCGTTGTGGGGGAAAAGTCTGGCTCTTCTGTATCAGTCTCTATTTCAGCTTAATTTTGACTCTCTCTTTCCCTCTCTCCCTCTCTCCCTCTCTCTCTCTCTCCATACTTTCTCTCTCACTCTCTCCCCTCTCTTGCTCACTCTCTCTCTTGTCTCTTGTGCTCTCTCTCTCTCTCTCTCATATTCTGGCTGCAGGGCTCTCTGTGCAGATACCTGAGTGGGTGTGTGGTTGACTGGATGAGCTGCTGCAGACTGGTGCACTCAGTCACACGAGGCCTGGCCTACCTGCACACTGAGGTCATCAAAGGAGGTGAGCAACACACATACACACACACAGTATCCCAACTATGATTTGCATACCTACAAACCTAGATATTGCGGTATGTTGAACACACTCGTTCTCTCTCTGCACAGGAACACACACACACAGTATCCAACTACAAACCTAGATACTCCTTCACCTTCAAACACAGGCACGCACACACACACACACACACACACACACACACACACACAAAAGCTATATGCTGATATACTTGGTGGTAGATGTAAGGACCCTGTCATTTGTTTGAGAGACACAAGTTGAGGGTGAGATTAGGCCACTGAAGATCATTGTTGATCCAGTAGCATAATCAGATTGAAGCATTCCCTCCAAATGTGCTTACTTAGTGATAAACAAATATGACTCAGAGTGCAAAATGAATGCCCCCATGCAGACACACAAAGTGAGTGAGTATGCACTTTCTCTGTTTTCACTAAATACTGAACACATGATTCACCATTAATGTGTGTACACACACGTACATACACTCACAAACAAGTGCATACACTAATCAAAGCAGTAGATTGACTTGGGACTGTTCCTGTCGATATTTTCTCTCAATTAAGCACACACACACACATAGACACACACAGATATCATGCCCCAGATATGTACATTTAAATTAAATCCATGTAGTTGTCATACATTATACATATATGTCTAGCTAGCGTGCATAAATCATTCTGTCTGGGTGCCTAAAAACACACAGGCCACTTCTGTTCAGCTCAGCTGTTATGCACAGGCAAGAGTGTGTGTGTATATGTGTGTTGCAGATGAAATGTCCTATTTTTAGAGTGTGAGACTGAACACACAAAGAGGCGCAAGCGAGACACAGCATCATTTTCCTCCTCTTCCAGTGGAGTTGAGTCTCCCCCGGGGACTCTTTAATAATATGAGTAACTCCAGAAGAGGGATATGAGAGAGAGAGTGAGAGAGAGAGAGAGAGAAATATTAAAGTGAGGGGAATTGAAATGGAAAGAGTGGGAAAGAGAACGAGAGAGTGACAGATGTGAAGGAGTAACAGATAGAGTGGAGGACTGATGGAGGGAGCATAGAATGTGCTATGGAAAGAAAAGGGAGGGAAAGGGAGAAGTAGGACAGAGAGAGTGCTGTAGAAAGATGAGACAAAATGAATGGAAAGACAGAGAAAGAGAAAAGAAAATACAGAGTAGAATAAAAGAGAAGAAGAGAAAGGATGTGTGAGGGAGTGGGGAGTGATGGGGGAGAAACGAGGGTGTGGTATGGAGGGAGAAAAAGAGAGAGGGAAGGATAGAAAAGAGAGCAGGAGAGTGATGGGGAGGTTAGGGATGGAATGATAGAGAATGTTTTATGGAGGTGTGAAGAGAAGAAGAGGGAGTTATGTGTCTCATCTCTGCAGTCTTCCTGCTGCAGTTTGTGAGCTGGCACGTCAGAGCGTTTTTTCTCACACACACACACACACACACACAGAGCCAGAGGGCGAAAGACACACTCAGTCTTTCTCACTCATGCAAACACAGAACTACACAGACCTGAACACACCTACACACCTACACACACTCTCTCTTGCTCACTCACTCACTCTCTCTCTCTCTCTCTCTCACACACACACACTATTGCGCTCTATCACGCTCTCTATTCCTTTTTCTCTTTCAGCTGTTATTGCTGTGGCAGGTTTTTGTTGAACAGCGCCCTCTTGTGGGGATGTTTGATTTGACTAAATCGCTCCTTTCCCCATTGCTGTTTGCCTCTCTCCCCCCATGCTGGGCAGACGTCTACAAGCCAGCAATCTCACACCGGGACCTGAACAGCCGGAACGTTCTGGTGAAGGGCGATGGCACGTGTGTGATCAGCGATTTTGGCCTGGCAATGAAGCTTACGGGCAACAGGCCACTACCACGTGGCGAAGAGGAGAACACTGCCATCAGTGAGGTGAGCAACGCATACACACACACGCGGCTGGGCGATATGGCCTAAAATTCATATTGCGGTATAATTTTGAGCATAGATACCCATATATTCTTCATATAACTTTAAAATTACATTGAAAATGTGTGGTATTGTTTAGGAGAGACAGAGAAATGAGTTGTATTTTTCTCCAAAAATAATGAGCTAATATATTGATTTCAGAATGTTTTGAGCCCAAAATATAACATCCATCATCAACCTCCAAGATGAGGCAAACTTATTACTAATCTAAAGCAGAATGCAACAAAATTAAATAAAAAAATGTAAATGTTTAAATGAAAAACATTCAGGACATCTTTAAATGAAAAAGACAAAATACAGAATTAATTAAAGTAAAGGAAGTCTGTAAATAATTGCAAAGTAGTTTAGAATAAAAAGCAAACAAAGATGTCTCAAAATGTTCCTGTATCCAATCCTCTTGATAAAGAGAGCAACTGAACTTGCCTATGGAATATTTCACCTTGTGGAACCTAATGTGTTAACATTACCTTTCACTCAAATAATGTTTCACTCAGGCACCACATAGCGATGCTCCATAGAGACACTCAGTGCACCTGAAAGTTTTACTTGGGGAGATGGCTGCACCTGCTAAAACATTTCAACCCCACTTTAATTGGAAACAATGAAGACATTAACGACTAACATTATCGTAGTAAAGAGAACATAAATTAGGCTACCATACGTAAATTATGTAAATGACTAGTTGCATAAGAGGTAAATCAACACAAATGGATGCATTTATCTTCGTAAACGTGTAAGATTATATGTAGGCTAGGCAGATCCTCTTTGCTACGGTTACATGATGGTTAATAAAGTCTCTGTATGAAATCAGAAGTATACATCTCGTGTTTGTGCTTGTAAGTGTATGCAGTGTATGCCTACATTATGTGAATACACAGGCTAATGCAAATGTGTATGTGTGTGTTTTTAATGCAAAACTAAATCTGAACTGCACTGTTGTGAAAGGCTGGTAGAATGAAAATCTCTACAGTTTATACAGTTTATACCACCCATCTCTACACACATTTATACAGACATACAGAAGTAGAAGGATACACACACACACACACACACACACAGAACATCACTCTAGTGAGTCCCAACTCACTCTTTGCCTTTCCACTCAGTTTATCAGTTTATTGGCACTTTAATGCAAAAGTCATTTCAAGTTTAATGGTAGTGTAATAAAGGTGGAATTAATCCCCCCCCCTCTCTTTCTCTGTGTCTCTGTCTCTTTCTCTCTCTCTCTCTGTCTCTCTCAGGTGGGTACGGTGCGCTACATGGCCCCTGAGGTGCTGGAGGGGGCTGTAAACCTGAGGGACTGTGAGGCAGCACTCAAACAAGTGGACGTCTACGCCCTTGGCCTGCTGTATTGGGAGAGCTTCATGCGCTGCTCCGACCTCTTCCCAGGTGTGCGCATGCACACACACACACACGCACGCACACACGCATGCACACACGTACGCACACACACAAGCACACAAGCAAATGCTGGCCTGGACCTGCTTACGTACTGGGCGAGCTTCATGTGCTGATCTTACCTCTACATATGCACACACACACTCGTGCACAATACTGATCTCACCTCTACACACACACACTCATGCACAGTTTGCCCACATTTGAAACGCACACATTTAAAACTCCCATAGATTTAGACACCTACACACACACACACACATTCAGACACCTACACACGCCTACATTCAGACACACGTTCCGATTAAGATGCACACATGCACTCAGATATGCACATGGATTTTTTTCCGTCTCCCTCTTCTTTTCTTCCCGCCATCTTGTCCTCTCTCTCCGTCTCAACCCCCTTCTCTCTCACTCTCTGATGCATTAAGATGAAGTATGCTTTTACATAAGCTAATGGACAATGTCCCAGCCTTTGGGAAAGGCATTGTGATGTTTCATATCTAAGTGGCCATACTTCAAGCATTACTCATGTGTAATGTTTTTTTTCTCTCTCTGCTTGAGGTATTAAAAGGATTTTAAAGTCTCTCTTTTCCACTCTCTCTCCCCTTCTCTTTCTCTCTCTCTCAAATTTTCAAAGTTCTTTATTGGCATGACTAAGAAGGCCAAAGCAATCATACAAAATCATTCAAAGTAGAAAAACGTTGAAGAAGATATCTTAATATCTCTGGAATTACATTGCTTTCAACCACATACAATAAATTATAGAGGACAAAATATGCAAACAAAAGTCTTTTACAGGCAAACAATAGACACAGTATCATGTATTGCATGCATAGAAATGTTAAGACACATTCAGTGCATTGAATTTAAATTCTCTGTCCTATTTTTCAGGGGAGACGGTACCTGACTTTCAAATGGCATTCCAGGCAGAGGCAGGCCCACACCCCTCGTTTGAGGACATGCAGGTCCTGGTGAGCCGTGAGAAGCAAAGACCCAAGTTCCCAGAGGCCTGGAAAGAGAACAGTCTGGTAAGACTAACAGCAACACCAAACAACTCACAAAAGACACACGTACTCTGTCTCCCTTTCTCTATCTCTCTGTCTCTCTCTCTCCCTCTCCATCTCTGTATGTAATCTTTGATGTATGCACATATGCCTGGGTTTATCCCTAAAATGTCATGGCTACAAGCAGCTGTTTGCCATTGATCTTAAAGCTGAATGCCGTCTGATCTTACAGTTGAGCACAGTCCTCTTCCTTCACTCCTTCTTCTTCTCTCTCTCTCTCTCTCTCTCTCTCTCCATCTGTCTCTCTCTCTGTCTCTGTCTTTTCCAGGCGGTGCGCTCCCTGAAAGAGACAATGGAGGACTGCTGGGATCAGGATGCGGAGGCGCGTCTGACGGCCCAGTGTGCAGAGGAACGCTTGGCCGAGTTGCTGCTCATCTGGGACCGGGACAAGTCCGTCAGCCCCACCCTCAACCCCACCAGCACTGCCCTGCACAACCACAGGTAGCCAATCAGCAGCCTCCACTCATGAATAATTAATTTGTGAATCACTGAGAGTGACGCAATGTAAGAATTCTCTTATTATAGTTTTTAAAATTCTCAGTTTTAGAGTCTGCCTATTTGTAAGTCTGCAAACAGTTAAGTCCTCCTAACATTATTTGGCACTGAACACTGCATTAGGTATATCAGTTAACCAGTTAGTTAATCCGTAAGCAGTGATTAGCACATTAATATAAAAACTGTACTAATGGGTCATTAAAGAACATTTAGTGATTGCAGGCATTACTTTGTGCCCAAGTACAGTTATTCACTGCAGTAATGGTAGTCATAAATGAGACAAAAAATACAAACTGAGAACAGCTATTTAACGGAAATGTTGTAGCAGTAGTGTTGCAGTGTGCATAGCCAATACTAATTTGCAACACCAAGTCATGTATGTTTATTTCACAGGAATTTGTCTCATGTTCGGCGGACGCCCAAAGTGGGGCCTTACTCAGACCTCTCATCCTCCTCCTACATCGAGGACTCTGAGGGCCGGCCCAAAACCACTCAAGGCGGTGGCGATGTCTCCTCCTCATCCGGCCCTGCCTCTCAGACGGGAGGCCCTGGCGGCGGCGTGGTGGAGAAAAACAGGAACTGCATCAACTACGAGCGTCAACAGCAACAACAGCTCCTTCAGCCGAGGCTCCCCAGCCCTGAGAGCAGCGGCGCCAGTCTGTCCACAACCACCACGGGACTGACGCTCACGCCACTCTCCGAGCCCCCGATGGTGACGCCGGGCATGCAGCACCACCTCCACTCCCACCAGCCACCCCATCACCACTCCGTTGTGCTCACGCAGGAGGACCTGGAGACACCCAAGTTGGACCCCGGCGAGGTTGAGCGCAACCTGCGAGAGAGCTCAGACGAGAGTCTCATGGAGACGTCACAGAAGCAGTTCTGCGCCCCGGACACGCTAGCGTCTGGCCCGCACAGCCTGCTCTACCCGCTCATCAAGATGGCCGCTGAGGTCACGGGCAGTTCGTCTTCATCCTCATCATCACACCATCATCACCATCACCACAGCGATGGCACGCAAAGCTCTGGGGCCTCCCATCCGTTACCCAAGCAGCAGAACCTTCCGAAGAGACCTAGCAGCCTGCCGCTCCATGCAAAGACCTCTGGGAAGGATTCGTCGTCCTCGTCATCTTCGCTGCGCCTCAAGTTCGGCAAGCAGAGCAAGTCTAACTTGCGGCAGGTTGAAACTGGCGTGGCCAAAGCCAACACAGTTGTCGTGGCAGCCGAACCTCGCCTGGTCACGGTTGCCAACAATGTGCCCATCACAGATGCCATCGCAGGAGCGTCAGGCGGCGTCAATGGCAGCAGTAGCGGTGGAGCCAGTGGGCACCATGGGAAGGGTCCGGCGAGCTCGGAGGACCTTAGCTTTGGCTTGCTTGCGGCCAGCCCGGACGAGCAGGAGCCACTGCTGCGACGAGAGGCACGGCCCAACAACGCCAACAACAACAACAGCAACAACAACAACGGCGAGAGCGAAGGTGAGGGGGAGAACGAGGGAGGCAGCGAGAGTGCGGACAACACAGTTCCACCCACCGAGGCCCCCACCACCGCCAACACAGGCACTAACACCACTAGCCTGGACACTCCCCCTGGAAGTTCCAGAAGCTTCCAGGAGCGCGGTGAGAGTGCGACACCCCCACAGCCCCGCATGGAGGCCCTGTTGAGGCAGCACAAGGGTCGCAGGCCGGAGAGACCCAACTCCCTGGACCTGTCAATCACCACACTGACCTCCACAAGTGAGAACAGAGCCACACAGCACCCACCTACCTGATTGTGAACATCTAAACCACGATCCCTTGTTTTGCTCCGACACACACACCTGCACCTGCACCCAACCTCACTCCCACTCCCCTTCCCCTTGTTATTTGTCAGCATGTCCTCTCAAATCTCTCCATCTTTACCCATTCTTTCTCTGTTGACTGTCATTGACTGAAGCTCAAAGTCTCCCCTAACCCTGTCCCCTAAACCCTCAAAGATTTATTAGGCATAAATCAGCCAGTGAAGTCGATTCACGCCAGTTAAGTCTTTGAGCGTTCAGGGCTTAGGGCCTAGGAGGGACAGGAGGGATTCAGTCATTGTCATTGTTACCTATTGTCAGCATGCACATTAGAGCATTATTATTTGTACACATTATTTAACTAGTGTAGTGGATAATTGCATGGATAACATATTAAACGTATGCGTATTTCAGTACCATATTTCGTTTTGTGTCTCCTCTCTCTCTCAGTGGAGGACATGGGAAAGGACAGCAAGGAAGGTTCCGGAGAGAAGATCAAGAAGCGCGTAAAGACGCCCTACGCCCTCAAGCGCTGGCGCCCATCTACCTGGGTCATCTCTACAGACACGCTGGATGCCGAGGTCAACAACAACACGCACAGCAGTAGCACGGCCAGGGGCGGCAACCATAACACCTCGGCTCAGCGGCCCAAATCCACCACCGCCATATACTTAGGTAGCCGTGGGGGCACAGTGACCTCTGCTTATGGCCCTGACCCCAATGACCTCTCAAGGGTCTGAACTATTGAGTATACTACCCCTCTTTGCTCTACCCCCCACCCCACCCTACCCTACCCCATCTCTTCCTATGTTCCCACAACATAATATATGCCTATAGAGTTGTAGTGGACTGAGCTGGCTTACATTGGAACTGGCTGGTGTGTAACAGTAAACTAGGTAAAAGGACAGCAGTGCATTGCCATAGAGCTCAGCCTTGTTCAGCCCGTCGGTACACTGTTCATAGTTTACCCTTAAAACCTTGAAACCTTACGTTTTTTTTTTTTTTTTTCTTGCTGTGTTCGGTGGACTGAAGCAAAGGCCTGGAAAGGGGTGGTGGAGGTGTGGAAGAGTTTTATTTGTTTGTTTTTGTTTTGTTGAAGTGCTGGATTTAATGTTGTTCTTTGTTGGCCCCTGTGACAAGATGGCTTAAAAAAAAAAAACAATCTCAGCTATGCAGGATCCCATCGGCACTTAGTGGTCCCATTATTTTTAAAATCAGTCATGTTTTTTTTAAATATTGTGATGTAAAGTTTTGAGCTTTTGTGCATTTGAGCTTTTTTATATTCTTTTTTTTTTTTTTTTACTTTGCACTTTTTAATATCTAAATCACAATTCTTGAATCAGTATCCATGATGACCACCATGAAGAATGGTCTCTAAACTTAAAACAAAACAACAGAAAAGATGTAAAGGATAAAAAGATGGCCTGACAATGTTGAATATAAAATCAGTGTGTTTGCCTGTATAGGTCCTTGATCTCTGCTACCTGCTAGAAAGTCTTCAACACTAGGGGCACTTATAAAACTTGACTGACCTGTTGACAGTGCTGTATGAACTTTACAACTAATTTAGGATCTCTCGTTTTTTTTTTTTTTTGTCTCAATTTTTCTTTTCCTTTTTATTTTGTATCCTACTCTTGAAGATGTGCAATAGTCTGTAGCTATTTTTTTACATGTTTAGCAAAAATCTTTTTTTGTTTTTTTCTTTAATTATTTGTCTGTGTAATTATTTTTGTACATTATTGTGGGCTGTCTGCTTGAAATTGCAAAAAAATGAGAAATGGTTGCACTTAAAACTGTCAAGCAATCCCCCCACACGCAAGACCTGCCCTCCCTGTACACAAACATCTCTACAGATGACAATCCTCGTCTTGGGAGCTGGGGTATGAAAGCGATCAGGGGTGTGTTTCCCAAAATCATAGCTGATAACTAACTTTGTTGGTTGCAATGCAATTTTCCATTGCCAACCTAAGTTGCTAACTGGTTAGCAACAATGGTTTTGGGAAACGCACCTCAGGCTGACAAAAGCACTAAACACCCCCAGATGCACCATGCTTACCCCAAACCAGACAATTATTATGGGGTTGTGTCTGTTTTTTTGTTTGTTGTTGATTTAGTTTTTTAATTGCATTTTATTTGCATGCCATCAGGGCTCTATGTAGAAGGCAAAACGTGCAAAAGCGCTGTTGGACTTATTGTATTTCAGACTCTTAACTAAAGATTTGTATCTGTGTAGAGAACAAACACAATGCTATCATGGGTCACGTTCCCAATTTTTTCCTCACTCTCTGAACTTGCCTAGTAGTGTGTGTGTGTATGTGTGTGTGTGTGTGTGTGTGTTTGTAAGAACAAATGTCCTTTTGTGCATTCTCTTGTATGTATTGCAATGTGTTCTTGTGTGTGTGCGCGTGCGTGCGTGCGTATGTATGTATGCCCAAATGAAAAGATTGATTGATTGATTGATTGATTTGTTTGTGTGTTCTTATATGTGGTGTGTGTATGGGTGTGTATAAATGAGTGTGTGTGAACAGTAAAAATGCATGCGCCCCTTCTCCAAAAATGGTCAGGGTTCCCCTTCTTGAATGTAAGGAGCTTGAAAGGTCAGAAGTTCACAGGTCAAGCACACAAAACCCTGGACAGTGTCTAAATGCACAGTGCATGCTAAGCTACCCCTACTCCTCACACACCTCAGCAACATTGTGCACTATGCACACACAACCTAGGATGCAAGCAGCTTATCACAACCCTTGTATGAGTGTGTCTGGTGTGTGTGTGTGTCTGTCTGTCTGTTTGGTGCATGCCCAAAAGCTTAAGAGCACAAGAGAAAACCCTTACCTGTTTTCATAAGTGTCTTAACATCCCAACATCAGCAGAATGCGACTACTGGTCCCCGAGACCTGTGTGTGTGTTTGTGTGTGTCTTTTGAGGTTGAGGAAGGTTGTGTATGTATGCTGTTAATTTAATAAGCTCGACATTCATTTGGCTGACTATGGCCTGAATCTTTCCGTCTATCATTAATGTCCAAGTAGCCTGTAGTTACAATTGCTCTCATTCATGCGGAATGCTGTCTCATTGTATGTTTTGAATTCTGTGATTTGTATAACCAGTCGATGACTGTAAAATTGTATTATTATTATTATTACGTTCTGCATTTTAATAAATTATAACCTGCATTCAATATTGTCTGGTACTCAAATTTGATGTGGATGTTTGATGTGAAGCGCCATCTTGTGGACATCACAGAAGAAGAAAATCATAATCATAAGAAAATCATAAAAATAATTGCACTTCCTTGAATGTCCGCTAGTTTGTTTTCATGGCACATCAAGATGTGTTAGTCCTGTCAATCCTTCCGCACATTTTTTGTATCCCAGTCAAAGTGGCGTACACAGGGTTATATTATTTAAAATGTGCCTTCTTCGTTTGTTACTAAAAGGGAAGCAGTTGAGACTATCTGGCACAACATTATAGCCTGATATTATGATACACAGTTATTGATGCAAAATGACATTTAAGGACCAAAAATGTTGTCATATTTACAGTGTTTTGCGTTTACGTTAAACCCCAAAGTGGTTTGAATAAAAGAGGTTGCTTCGCATCACTGGAACCAGGTTCCTCACCTGTCAGTTGAGTTGAGGGTGTTTCTACCCAGCGAACGGGAGCAAAAGAGGCGTGTCGAAGCGCTTGCGGTTCGTGTTCGCACGGGGAGGTAAGAGCGAAGCACAGCGAGTTGAGAATGGACTCCCAGGGAAACGGACGATAAAGGTTGGAAGGAAAGGACAAGGTTGCCGCGCAAGTGGGGCATCGGTTTTTACGCGACGTTTAGGGAACTGCTGTTCAGAGATATAGCACAAATAATGCGGGACGCACGGCACAGGATAGTGTACACAGTTCGCTCGTGGACGAGATGAAGGTGCACTGTATTGCTTGGTGACGACTAAAGACAGGGAGCTGGGGGCTGATGTTCCTGTGGAGAGTAAATAATTTGACCAGCTTGGATGTGTGCAAGCCGTTTGTGAAGTGAACTTGGAAGACGCGCGCGGCTATGTCTCTGACTACTACCACTCATCCGCCCGAAACCAGAAAGTTCACGCGCGGACTCAGCAAACCGGGCACCGCTGCCGAGCTCCGACAGAGCGTGTCTGAGGTGGTTCGCACCTCGGTTCTGGTGGTAAGTGAATGCCTTCATGAACATTTAACCGGCCTCTCGCACTTTATTTTTATTGAATCTCAGGGGGTTGTGCAGCAGGTATAGCTGTAGGCTCCACTGTCCGCAGGCACGCAGTGTCCTAAATAGTGAATGTGGGACAAAGTAATTAAGTGGCTCCAATGATAGTCGACTATTGAGAAGTGAAAATGGGCCAGGTGGCCTAAGTGACTTGGTACGCTGTGGCAGTGAAGAACAGTAGTCCACAATAAAACTGTGGGCCTACACTGACATTTGTGAAGCCTCCACAATAACACTTATCTTCATGTAACGTATATTGCCAAATACAGTTGCAGTTTCGGAAACTAAATGAAGTGGCCTAAAACATAATTTGTAAACTAATTTGTAAATTTATTGTATGTTAACGTTCATCCTAGTCTTTACCAGACTTTAAGCTAAGCCATTTGTTTCTAAGTTTACATTTGTTCAGTTATTAGTTGCTTCCTAGATGTGGGCCTAATTTTATTTCATGCATCTGCAATCCATATCTTTTTTCTACTGTTACTGTCAACGGGATTAGACTTGTGAAGACTGGAAAACTATCACATAAGCACACTGGCTAGCTGGTTTTAATTTCACAATTGTTCCAAAAATCCACTTGCTGCACTCCCCAACTATGTGTGTGTGTGTTGGACATAGGGGTAGCTCAGAGGCTTGACTAAGTAATGCAGACATCTTAATGCAAACATCTGCTGTTGCTCTATTTTGTAAATGGAATCTAAGTAGTTAATGTCCATATCGTTTGGTAGTTACTCATTTAGTACATTTGCATGGAACACCAACATTGTACTCCTCTTCAAGGCAGTAAGGGCATTGTCATCCAGTTCAGATAATCTGATGCAAGTTGTTTAGATTTCTGCAGATCCTAATCTTCCTTGTTTGTGTAAGTATAAGTAAACGGAGCAATTGTTTCACTAGCAAACAGGAACCTCTGACAGACACATTTAATAAACGCTTTGGGTGTTTGCACGGTGTGGCATACTCCTGTTTGGATCAGGTCGCTCTTGGAGACTGCCTCCAACTTTCTTGGGGGCGTTGCTTGGCAACACACTCACACTCAAGCGTATACACACACACACACACACAAATACACATCATCCAGGCCCTGGGTGAGAAATAGAACCCCGTGGTCGATCCAAATGTGTGCTACGTTCAACTCTTCACTAATTCATGATGCTGCACTTGCCTAGTTGTTGCCGGGTTGACGGCTACACCTGCTGTGCATGATGGGAAGAGAGATATGACACAGTGTGGGAGTTTGCCTGGTGACATCCCTGGGTGTATAGAAGTGGCATGATGCCACACTGATGGATCATTTAGCTGCTCATTGCAGTCGCACAAGCACACCTGTTTGTGTTTACCAAACGAACCAAATTAGTATGCAATATTATTCGTCTGGCCTATTGACCAGTTGAAGAAATTGTTGAGGGAACACAACATGGAGAATGGTAAAAATGGAATGGACAAATTTAATAAAGAATGTAATTCTTGAAATATTTTAATTCCTGAGCCAGCTTCCATTGAAACAGACGGTATCCCAATCCTGCCGCTTTTCTTGCACTTGAGCGTAAATAATGGATGTCTGTGACAGCAGTGTGTAGCTTTTGGCCGACTCGTCGTCGGCCTCTCTCTCGTATGCAAAACAAGGTCACTCAGTGAAGCCGTCCTCGTCTAGTTTAACCCCTCAGACTCCAGCGGAGAGTTTATGGCGAGGTCACAGCTGATATAGTATGCTCATTCCAATTCAACCACTTCACTAAAAGGAACGGAGAAATCAATAAGAGAATTATGGAGGAAAGCCACTTGGGTTCGCATTAGTATGGCTGTGGAATTTTCATAGAACCTTTTCTTCATAATTGATTAAGCAGAAATCAAAATTGATCCAGTGCATGTATTAAAATAGATAAGGTTTCAGGCCCTTACAGTTCAGGCAAAACATGCTTTTTAATCTTCTTATTGGGAACAGGCACAGAACTTCAATGGCTCAATAGAGTGGCCATTTAGTGGATTTCCATAGCTGTTGTGTGGTGGGTTTACCGTAATTTCCAGATTATTAACCGAGATTAATACATAATGTCTTCATCTGTGAGGTTAATACATGGGTGAGGGCCATATACAGGAATGCATTTCTTTTCATCATTCTACTTGATCTGGTCTAATTGTGATTCAGTAGGTAATGTTTAGTAAACTGAGGTTAATACATGGGTGAGGTCAATACAAGCGTGAGGTCAATACATGGTTTTGTTTTTTTAGTTTGCATCAAACACAGACCTGAGGTGTATACATGTTGCTTATATTCGAGAAATTAATGTATTCTTGACATCTGAGCATTGTCAGGATGCTGAGTGTGGGGGTAAAAGTTAGGATGATTCTAAGGGTCTGTCACTGACAGAAGGCCCCAGAGAACATCTCAATATTATAATCAATTTTTGGGGGCCCAAAATTTCTATCGGCACCCCATTCCTGTTGTGGGGTGGGTTTATTCTTGATATCTTAGCATTGATAAGATGACGAAAATGAGAGCAGAGGATGATGGGATATTGGAGGTTGTGCTGGGCAGACTCGCTGCTCTGGTGGAGACAGAGCACTCCTGGGCTGATGATTCCAGGTCATATGCAGATCAAACAGATTTGTGCTGTGCCATGACTATTTGGGTGTGTGTGTGTGGTGTGGTTTTGTGTGTTTGTGGTGTTGTGTGTGTGAGAGAGAGAGAGGGAGAGAGAAAAAGAGAAATTGCTGTGTGTTTAGAGAGGGGGAGCATACTAATTGAACCATGCTTTTTTGTCTGTTTGAATGCACATGTATGTGCTCAAATGCATGCTGCCATGCACACACACACACACACACACACACACACACACACAGACACACTCAGGCAGACACATAGATGCACACTCTTTTTGAAGTCTGATTTGCAAATTCAATGGTTCCATCTGCCCTCCCTTGTTTGTATTGAAATCAAAGGTAATGTTTTAAATTTTTCCATTCATAGAGGTTCATAACCTTATCTTTCCTACTTTCAGCATTATGCTTCGATAAAAGAATTTAAGCAAAACAGCTGTTTCTCTGTTATATGTCTTCCCAAATATGATATCACTGCTTTAATATCACATTCTATTCCTGTGGTGTTCCTGAATATACCTTATCTGTAAAAATATCCTTAGAGATAAAGAGAAATTTATTTGTTGTGTTCTGCGGTATAGGGACCACCTACCACCACTTTGAGAAAAAATTGATCTCAACCTTGAAAGGCTCTGTTATGATATGTGATGACAAAAATTCAAGGTTACATATTTGATGGCTGAAATTTGGGTTTCAGGTTATCTTGTCCCCTACTACAGTGCCGTGTCCTTAAAATGCCCAATAATTCACCCGGTTGTTTTGTGGTTGCCATGAACCCTGATCTGCCCACTGTTGATCACTCTGCCACGTTACAGTATGGCCTGGTGTGCCCTAAGAGGAGAGAGTTTTTACAGCTCTGCCTACTGCTGATCAATGTGTTTAATGTCACATTAAAATTATGACTCCATCCCACGAGGCCACACTGCTCCCCAGGGCCCTACTGCCTGTGAGGTTCTTTCCCAGGATGTCTTCGTGAGTTTGGGATAACTGTGTTTTCTTGCTGTTGGTATGTTGGTACATGTATGATATGGCCCTGTCTGAGTAGTGCAAATGGATTTATTCTTGAAATGTGAGTTTCACCCATTACCCCTTTTACTGATAGGTAATTTGTTCTTACTAGGAGTGTAGGCAGCCTGTTGCCCTCTGCCCTCATAAGATACCCTATCCAGACACTGCAGTGAGGTCATTAGTGGGTATGAGGTCTCGCTCAAAAGTCATCAGTTACAAGGGCCAGGTCAGGATCATGTTACCTTTCTTTCTTTCTTTCTGATTCACACACACACACACACACACACACTCATAGAAATGTAACATCCACTAGCTATTCAAGCTAAATGGCCAAAACACTCTCATAGCACAGATATCAACTGCCACTGACCACCCGATGGTCAGGCTTTTATGATGTCAGAGACTCAATTTTCTGTATTTTAAGTCAGTTCAGCATCAGAATGAATTTGAAGCCAAGTAGCCACACTGTGTTGCTTTACAATAAAACAGACATCAACACCGACTCCAAAATGGCCAGGCTCTTATGATGCATAATTGAAATGGCTGTGAGCTTCTTGCAGTTTAATCTCCATTCTGTCTCCCTTGTGGGACACATGGAAGCCTGCAGCCCTTTGGGGAACAGCACAGCAGCAGCAGAGGATGGCCCTGGTGATTAGATCTCTGTCGTCCTCGTTAATTATGCATGGCCACAGGTTAGGTGTCCGCCTGCTATTTTTACGCTCCCCTTTGTCCACTGTGCGCTATCAGGACACGGGACACTCGGGGTGCTATAAGCATGTCCCCCCCATCCCCTCCACAGATCTCCAAACACTCATGGATGAGTTGGAGGTGTGAGGTGACAGGATGAGGAGTCATGTCCAGAGTGATTAGAGGTCGATTGGGCAACTCAAGTGTGTGTGTGTGTGTGTGTGTGTGTGTGTGTGTGTGTGTGTTTTTTAACCGAAGTGTATGCAAACAGAGCATCCATTGCTGGAGAGAGTTCTTGACTAGTGCATGTTCTGGAATGTTCCTCTGGTGGCTTCAGCACCATGATGTGATGTTCAACTACCTGCAGTTCAGGTTATTGGTTCCTTCAGGTTATTGGAGTCTGTACCGTGTATTAGTGTAGTGTATCAGTATTAACCCTTTCAAGTGAAAGCCAGTAAAGAGCAGACACTGTGATTTGGAAGTGTTGTTAAAAAGTAGCACTTGCACTCTGGCATTGTTTTTAAAAAAAAATTCCAGTGGCAGTGTGATGAAGAGTATCTTTCCATAGCTGTCTGCATATGTCATTTGAGCGTGTGAGTGTGTGTTTTCTTGTGTGGATGCATGTGTGTGTGTGTGTGTCCATGTACCCATGCATATATGTGTGTGTGTGTCCGTCTATGCATGTGTTCGCACACGTGTGTGTGTGTCTACGTCACTGACATATGAGTGTCTAACTGAATCACGGCAGAACAGAACATCAGTGAAAGAACACTGCAGTCCAATCAGTTATAGAATCACTCATCATTACTGTCTGCACACAGTGTACCCAGACACACACACACATACACACAAACACTCACACACACACACACACACACACACACAATGACTCCCAAAGCACACACGCACACACACACAGACTCACAAAGCACTCACACTGAGAAGCACAAACAAATTGTGCTCAAGCAATCATTACTGTGTTCACAAATAGATTATAATTTTTCTTCATTTTCTTCATTTGTTTCCTGATGTCCTGCACACACACACACACAAACACACACACAATGGCTGCTATAACCCTATAACCTAATAACTTGATCTCAATGATGTCAATGCAGGCGTAGTGTTGTGCAGCATGGAACACTGTCTTTCCAGGTAAATGGTGGCAGAAGCAGCACTGACAAAGGTTATGCTGTAAAGTGTAAATGCTAGAATTATCATCATATTGAATCATGTATACTGAACTTGGACTGCTGTGTAGTATCGCTGTATTTATTATGATAATATTCAGGATATTTTTAAACTTTCCCCTCTGATAGTTGCATAGTTGTATTACCAGAGCAGGATTATGCCTCTCTATTTTCAAGAAGCTCTTGAAGCCCCAGCTATTCTGAGAGCACAGAGAGTTTCTTAACACCTCAGACACCTAATGCACTTACCTTCCCTCCTTTCTTCCCTCTCTACTGGGAACCAATCTTCCCTCTCTACTCTACTGGTGGTGGCATAGGTGGTGCTAGTAGATTGTGGGTTGGAATCCCAGCTGCCATGTTGTGCCATTAGGCAAGGCACCTAACCTTAAGTTGCTCAAGGAGACATTGTCCCTCATGTAACTGATTGTTGACAAATGTAAGTTGATTGGGATAAAAGCATCTACTAAATGTAAATGTTCTGCACTCCTCTACGCCATTCCTTTCTTCCTACTTGTCCTTGTACCTCTACTCCATCTGCTTCTACTGCATTTACACTAACTATACCTCTGTACTCTCAACCTCTAGCAGCCTCTTGTTGCTAACTGCTGGGATTCTTACTAAGGTTTCCTCTGCAATGTATTTCAAATGATAATCTTCTTTTTGTAAGTTGCTTCAAATACAATTATCAGCTGTATGCATAAATGTAAATGTTTTCAAAAGGTTCTGGAGCTTCTAATCTGGTTTTTGGATGAGCTCTGTATTGAAGGGAATAAATCAGTATGAAATAAACCATTTGCATCATAGAAAAGGGAGAGTGAACCATCATTATTTGCACATAGATAACTGAAATGTATTCAAGTGAATGCACTTAAATTAATTTCTGGTCAGTATGCACATCCATCATTTTGGCAGCAGCCCAGCATCCTCTGATGAAAGAAGATTGTTGCAAGTCTCGCATCATCTAGAACCTGAGTTTATTCACACATCATCATTCATCCTGTTTGCATATTGTATCACCACAGTTCCCCGGTTTTCCCTAGGATATGTGGTTAAACCACTTTTGACACAGGCAGTTTTTTTTGGCTTTTTCCAAAGTTTAAAACTCAAACATTGAGGCTTGAAAATCTCATTATTGCCACAGTCCGTAATGGAAGCTGGGGCAAATGGTCACAAGGGTTCTTTTTACCCATAATGCAAAGCAGGAACTGATGACTGTTTTTCCACTGGCAAATTTGGGGCCCGACATGATTCACTGAGGACAAAGCCACTCTGCTCCTCTCCCCTCACTGCTGGTGTTGGGTTGTTCCACTGCATATGGTTAGCTTTGAGCCGATCAAACGTAATCCGTTTCCTGGCTTTTGTTGGCCCTAGTGTACGCTATGCGCCAGCGCATGGTGGTTTGGAGCGAAGATGAAGAAGAAGAAGATGAAGAAAGAAAAAAACTCCTCAAAGCAGCGTTAGCTAGAAGTGTCTCAGATTCTCTGGGACCGCTGTACCACTGGAAAAACCCATCAAACTCCTCTGTGTGTTGTGTTTTATTACTGGTGGAAACTTGTCTGTCATCCACACACTGGGAGACTGGGGAACTGCATGTGAGCCCATACTGGCTTTCGAGGCATCCGCCACCACAGACATGGCTGGTATGAGCCTCTGAGATCAGGCACTGATCCTGGATCAGGTCACACAATGCACATTTTCAATCCAGACGTCTCTTTTCCTGTATTCTGTCTTTATCTGGTGCGCCACACACTGAACAGCGAATAGCCAGTTGTGTACTGTACTGTATGGTTCACTATGTGGAGATTGGAAAGAGTAGATGCTCAAAACACATTGGCAAGAGGCTGATTTGTCCAGTGTTGTCATTTGTTTATCAACCCACAATGCATTGCTCTATTATCATACTCATACATATACTCTTGCATGATATACAAAGAAAAAATCGTATGCATTTCTCAGCTCATCCTACCATCACAGCCACAGCTGAGTGTGACTTGGAGCGAGAGAGATAGCCACAGAGAGAGAGATAGCCACAGACTCTGGGTCAGTTGTGGTCACATAAGGGAAGTATTTGCTCCTGATGTGGTGCATATATGGGACACACAGTATCAGTAGGAGCGCATTCACAGGGCTAATGATCTGCTCATTGCACATCACTTGTAACCTCAAAAGTGTGCATTATTTTAACTTTGCTGTCATGTCTTTGTAGATTTGTATTGTTTTGTGTGGCTAGTTTTCACCTGTAATTGAAACCATGAAAACTGTTCACTTTTGATCAAAAGACTCAAAGACATTAACAGAAAGTGTGTAAAATACACGCTCTGTGACTTTTGACAAGTGTTTGTCTTGTCTGGTATGGTATCGTCAATCCACTAGTGCACTAAACATTCCTTAGCGGTGTTGGGAAAGTTACTTTGGAAATGTAATGTGTTGCAATTACAAGTTAACCTAAAATGTAAGAGTACTGTAACTATTTCAATGACTTTACCAAAGTAATGTAACTAATTGCATTTGATTACTTTTCTACATTTTGAATTAAAAACTGTCAACCATTTTCAGTTTTTTAAACCTGGCAGGGTTAACCTTACAGCATTACCCAATGCTGACTGCTGTCAGAATCCTTTTACACCACCTTAACACAGCCACAGCGGTGTCGAACTTTACTCAACAATGCTTTACTGTG
Source organism: Tenualosa thibaudeaui (assembly GCA_027481765.1). Classification (NCBI taxonomy): domain Eukaryota; kingdom Metazoa; phylum Chordata; class Actinopteri; order Clupeiformes; family Clupeidae; genus Tenualosa; species Tenualosa thibaudeaui. The sequence continues at coordinate 9,766,539 of JAIFZK010000022.1, forward strand.
AGACCATGTTGATTTTGATTAGATATGTCTGCTAAATCAAATATTTCACATTTGGTGAACATCACTGACTTAGCATTCTCTCACACTCTATCAGTGTGGGATTGATTGTGTGCCTGCACACTACAGCTATTTTTTTATTTCCTGCAATAGGGTAGACATACATTGTAATCTCTATCTGGTATTGCAGACCTCCTTGCAACTACACACTGCTTGTAATTTAGACATATCAGAATAGTATTAGACTTTCAGCAGTAAATGGAGGATGTTGTGCACAAGAATCAAGGCAAAACAAAACTAATGTTATGAAACATATAGCCAATGTTTCTGCAGATGATATTCAGGTGTAACTGAAATAGTTATCATGAATATATCCTGAAAGTAACCTGGCAGGGTTAACCTTACAGCATTACCCAATGCTGACTGCTGTCAGAATCCTTTTACACCACCTTAACACAGCCACAGCGGTGTCGAACTTTACTCAACAATGCGTTACTGTGAGACCATGTTGATTTTGATTAGATATGTCTGCTAAATCAAATATTTCACATTTGGTGAACATCACTGACATCACTGACACTGACACCAGAATCAAGGCAAAACAAAACTAATGTTATGAAACATATAGCCAATATTTCTGCAGATAATATTCAGGTGTAACTGAAATAGTTATCATGAATATATCCTGAAAGTAAATGTAATTTAATTACACATTTTACACAAGTAATGTAACTGCTTACTGTTATTGTAATTAAATTACATAATTTTGTTACATGTAGCTCGTTACTCCCCAACACTGGATATATCTCTATCCTCTTAATGGTAATAGCTAGAAAAAAGTGGCCCTTTGCCACACAAAGTTATTTTGTTCATACTTCAACCAATTGGCACTGGTGTTTCAATAAGTATGTGTGAAGTTGAAATTATATTTCGTGATGCAAAGCAGCCTCTACCAAATGGCTGAGCAGACCAATAAAAAGGGACCAGAGACATTTCTCTGTCTTCTTTGGCAACCCACTGTCTTGTCCAGTCTGGTTTCCTCAACCCACAATGCACTGCAGCTCCAGTATACCCAGCATTCCTTTGCGCCTGCCTCATGATGTGTCTGGTTATTATGCCATTTCTGCCCTAGTGCCTATACTTGCTTTGTGTAGATCTCTATTGATTCTAGTTAAGTATGCTAGCATCTTAGCTAGCTTATTTTCATTTGGTACTGGAAAGCATGATGTCATTATATGACACATTGACAGTACATAATATTGAGCTTTCACACCCCATAAAGGGTGGTTGAGTTGTTACTTCTGAGAAACGTAAGGAGTAGTGTATGTAAGGAGTGAGTAAGGTGTGAGAGAGGGAGGGAGAGTAGAGGAAAGAGGGAGAGAGAGGGTGGTAGGGTTTCAAAGGAACACGTTGCATTCACTCTGTCACTGTCCTGCCACACTAAAAATGTGTAAAGAAATCCCTTACACTCTTGACATTAGATGAGCCCATGGTCTGGCCTTGAGCTGTGTGTGTGTGTGTGTGTGTGTGTATGTTTGTGTGCATGCCTCTAAGGTGTCCCTCCTTTGCGAGTGTCATGCCCTCAAATGCCAAAAGGCATGCCAAACGAATGCCGCTGTAGTTCTCTGATGCTCTCTGTTTACAGTGAGTGGCCTGGCCCATCTGGAGACCTCATCATTACATCTCTGGGCTCGTTTGAGGCTGTCTGCCATGGCTGGAATTTCTTTCATGAGGGGACTTGGCTGCCATTTGGCCACCATGCTCTTCCTCTCCTCTTTCCTGTCTCTCTCTCTCTCTCTTTCCCCCCAGACTTGACACATTAAATCCACACACCCTCATCACTCTCTATTTCTCTCTCTCTCTCTGTCCCTGGCTGGGAAGGAGATGGGAGAGGTTTAGGCCTGACATACTACACTCACACACCCTTGCCTAGTCCCTCTTCTCTCTCTTTCTCTCTTTCCCGTTCTCTCTCTCTCTCTATCCATCTTTCTCTCTGTCTACCTCTTTCCTTTTCTCACCCTCTCTGTCTGTCACTCTCTCTGCTGGATGGAGTGCCGGGAGAGGCTTGGCTCCAAGTCTAGAGGAGACTTTTCCGTCAGGGAAGAAGGAGCAGTGTGGTGTGAAGGGGAGCCTTTCCCTGCATGCTACCAACAGTTCCTTCAGCACTCGAGTGGAGTCGCTCACTCTGCTATTTCTGATTGGCTCACCTCTTTGCCTACCTTCACCTCCACCCCTCTCTGATTGGCTCACTGTAGGAAAGATGGCAGGAAGGTGCCAAATTCTAATTCTTCCTCTCACAGCAGATACAGCTGAGTTTAGCTGTCCTTAGATGGTTATTTGGCTTCAACGAAACTGTCACTGTCAGGTTTTTGTTTATTTTCAAAGCTTTGTAAAAATAATAATAATTCCAACAGAAAAGGATGACGCATCCATTATCCACTCTCCGGATAAAGCTTTAATGACTATATGACCTTGTGCTATTGACGGCAGACAGTATCACGTTGTGGAGCATGTGTTGGAGCTGTAGATGAGCTTTTATGGGCCGTGGATGCTAGGGCTGGCTCGCTAGTGATTTTAGTCCGAGGGGTCTTTGAAAGGCGAGTCCAGCTCGGTGCATTAAAGCCCAAAGCTCTTACATAAAAACAATCAACGCTAGAATTGCTTCAAACTGCGAGGTATTTTTATTTTATTTTGTTGAGTGTGTTGAGCTTTTGTATGTGACAGTGACAGAAACATTTGAGTTTTAACAGTGTGTGTGTGTGTGTGTGTGTGTGTGTGTGTGTGCGTGCTTTTGCGTGAGGAAGAGAGAGAATAGAAAAGGCAGAGATAGATAGATAGAGAGAGAGATATGGCAGGAGCTTCCTGATATCTGTGGGCTGTGTTGCAACTGGGTTACTGCCACCTAGCTGGACACAACCCAACAGGATGTGGATTTTCATACAAAACCTTTTATTAATCTAGTGGCCTATTTTCTGGTGCTTGATTTCAACAGATGCCTTTCCTACACATATTAGATCACTCCACCTGTAGATTCTGTGCATATAGACACAATAGAGCACAGTAGCTGCTGCCTCTTATTGAGGATTATTAACTAATTACAGTAAATACATGTTTAATGTGTCTACATGTATATTATTTTAGGTTATATTCATGTTAATGTAGGTCATGTTATGTTCATGTAACAAAGTTGGTGGTGATAAGATGATCTATACAAGTCTATATATACTGTATATAATCTACACAAGCTTTGCAGGCTAGCAAAAGTCTTATGCACATATTGAATCGAGTGCTCATATTGAATTGAATTGAATTAAATATCTTCTTGGAGTCTATGCAAGCTATGGGAACAGTGTGTCCATAATATCACAAATGCATGATACGATACCTGAGTCATGTTACAAACACTTGGACAAGACGTTTTGCTACGTCAAACTCTGAAATGTACATCAATCCCTATCAGATCTTCAATCCCTGCAATGATCCCTGTCCTTGGAACGAAAGAGAGAGTGTTTCATGATGAGGTTAATCCCAGCATCTCTGTGCTGGAGAATATCTGTGTGTGTATGTGATGACCTCACTGACGACACCGCAGTGTTCTGCCTCTCTGACCTCCTTTAAACTCCACACACACACAGACACACACACACACACACGCACACACACACTCCCCCCCCCCCCCCCCCTGCTATGTGCTGCTCTGTCTCTACTCTCTAACTGCTGTTTCCAGTGTGGCATGTAGATGATTTACTCTGTATTTCCAGGATTGGTTCTGCTGCATATTTCCTATATAAAAGTCTTGGAGTATTTGGAGAAGGACAGCACTTGTGAACCCTCTTCTATAATTTCCATAACAGCTGTGAAGTACTGAGACCACCCAGTTTGTTGTCAAAGATACAGTGGAATGTGAAACCCCTTTACCTGTAGGTCTCTCTTTCTCTTTGGCTCTCACTGTATGTGTGTGTGTGTGTGTGTGTGTGTGTGTGTGTGTGTGTCTGTCTGTATGTGTGTGGTTTAAAGCTAGATTAGATACACACCGATTTAGCAACAACGCAATAAACACTGTGGTCATGCACATACACATATCTCTCTCTCTATCATATTCACAAGTACACACACAAACACATACACACACACACACACACATCAGACACAGAAAGAGAGTGTGTGTCCTCATTCTGATATTGATGATGTAAATGCATTGGTTTGTTCAGGTGCAAAGAGACACACATGTTTATGCACAGATACAAAACACACAGAGACACACACACTGCTGCCAATGTCTCACTAAGCAAAGTTTTATTATGAGTTGCCCACAAAAGGCACATACACTCGTGTACAGAGGTACAATTTTCTTTCTGTAGAACTGAAAGAAGTTAAACCAACATTTGCATAACCAGAAAAGCTTTGTTTTCAATTTCAAGTCCTGATCAAGCACATTCCAATGAGTGCACTCACTCATACACGCACACACCCACCCACACACACATACACACACAGGGCCTCAGACTGGGAAAGCTGGATTTCTGTGGCATCCAGTAAGATATAGGTCTGTAAGATATAGGGCAGTGATGTTGCAGGGATCTGTGTGTGGGTGGTCGGGGATTATCTACTGAGGTTTTTTCTCTTCTAATCAGGGGGAAATCCTCCTCCTATGTGTGTGTATATCTGTTATGTGTGTGAGTGTGTGTCTGCGAATGTGTGTTTGTGTATGTGTGTGCTGTTTCATCAGTGAGTATGGAAGCTATGTGTTAAGTCTGTCTGACAGTGTTACCATATTGGATGCTGAGAAATCTCACACCTCGCTGCATTGGCATGTTGACCACTAAACACAGTGTGTCACAGTGTGTGTGTGTGTGTGTGTGTGTGTGTGTGTGTGTGTGTGTGTGTGTGTGTGTTTGTCATTGAAATTGTGAATGTCTCTATGTAAGGCTGACGGCAGGGAAGAAATACTGAGTTGCTAAGAGTAGCCCAGGCTCAATTTAGGTTGAGCGGATCTGAACTCGCCCTTGGAGATTTTATGAGCTTATTTTGAGCGGAATGCATGAGATCATTTTGATTCTTTGCAGGAGCATGTCTGAGCATCATGTCTTAGGCACATTGAGATGGGATTGAGTTTCTGAACTTTTTATCATCCTGCAAAAGCAGGATAAAAAGTTTCAAGCTGTATTTCCCTCACAGAAATATGTAGTCACTTAGTTGTAGTTACTTTTACTGGATAGTCTGTTGCAGTACATGAAGTCAAGAGATGTTAGAGCCACCCTATTGTGCATACACATACTGCATGCTTGCATAGACGCGCATCTATACATGGACTCATATTCGAGTGATATAAGGCACTGGCATGTGTGTACTTTACAGGGATTTTATTTCATATTCTCTCTCTCCCTCCCTCCCTCTCTCTTTCTCTGTCTGTCACACACTCCTACATTCACAAACACACACACTCACACACCCATATGCTACTGAAGTCTGATAGTCTCGACCCTTACCCCACTTTCACTTGACACTGGAGCTTTACTGGGGATCCCACTATAAGTGAAAGTGTGTGTGTGTGTGTGTGTGTGTGAGAGAGAGAGAGTGCGCCTGCATGTGTTTGTTTGTGTGTGTGTGTGTGTGTGTTTGTACATTTCCTAATTTACTACTGGGTGACGTCTCATAAACAAGTCTTCTTATGTAGCTCTTTCCTCCTCCTCCTTCCAGTCTCTTCCATTTCTTGCCTGATTTGCACGGCTTCATTTTAAAACTCTCAATATGAACTATGACATCACTTCAAGCAAGTAATCTCAGCTTTATTTTGGTTCATTTTAGTTTTCACTGTGTGTTCTGTATGTATTTTGCTATATCTGTATGTAATATAACATTATGAGTCTTGGTGAGTGATTGAGCGGATATACAGGACCATATGCAAATGAGCACATATGACTTTTGTAGGACCTTATGGCACGTTAGGTCTTATATAATACTACAGCACCATAATCAGTTTACAAATGAATCTATGTGAACAAAGACAAATAGTTCATAATTCACTATTAATGTTTTCTATAGGCTGAAGGCAGAGAGCCATTGACTGTGGAATTATAACAGTGAGCAGCTATGGGCCTGGGGGTCAGTGTGGGGGTTGGGGGTTGGTACTGAGGCCAGCCTGCTTGCCTATCTGACCTAGTGCCTGCCCCAGTTCTTGGGCTTGAACAACAATGCCCACAGTGTGTGTGCTGTGTGTGATGGTCACTGGTTGTCGAACAGGGTATGCCCATGTGTCGCCGTGCCATGCCTGCCTGTCTCTCCCCTGTCGTGTGCCGTGCCTGCCCATCTCTCCCCTGTCTTGTCCAGATTGCTCAGATGGGAGAAGGACACACTCCTGTGTTGTGCTGTCACAGCAGCTCACACCACGTCATGTCTGGCCGGCTGTAACCCCTTGAGAAAGACACAGGATGAGTGTGTGTGTCTGGGTGAGAGAGTGAGAGAGAGAGAGAGGGCACTGGGCCTCTGTGTCTCCGGAATGAAATGGCGAGACTCAGAGGAGGTGAATGAATCTTTGAATGATACATTAAGTAGGCTAGTTCCTCCTGGTCTTTTCTATATCTGATGTATTTCACTGCTTGAATCATTCACAATGGTGCCAAATGCACAGGTGATACTGCATCTTTCATAGCTTTGTTCATATTTTAAAAGGCTAAACATTTAGCCAAGTGGAGAAATTAACTTGAACTTAAGCTATGCTCATGTCTGCGTATTTGAAATTTTAAAATATGAGTCAAATTCTTGTTGCAGAATCTGAAACCACCGATGTCCAGTAGGTGGCAGTATCTGATGTGTTTTGCTGCACTGTCTTGCAGCAGGGTACTTTTGAGCTGGGTGTTTGAGAAGGATGCAGTGTTCTGAACTGGAGCAGTCCAACACTCTAGCTGTTTGAGGGAATGCAAAAAAAACCCTACAGCTGGTGGTGTGTGAGCAATGCCCTCATCTTAACATGCAAAGTTGCCACTTTAATCAGGGGTGTGTGTGTGTGACAAAGAGAACTGTGTCAGTGATGGGTGCATGCAAGAGAGCATGACTGTTTGACTGTGTCTCTTTGTTGTACATAAATTATGAAATCACTAAAGTCTTTTTGTTTTGTTTTGTTTTGAAGCATATTTTAGCCTCAGTGAATCCAGGCATCTAACATGTTTATTTAGTTGTTTGTTTGTTTGTTGAGGGCTATTATATAAATGTTAAGGTCAGACCTATGGATACTTGGATGGATATGGATACAACAAATGTGTGCAAGGGCATACACACTTACCAGTATTCACACTTGTTTATTCACACACACATACACTGTACACACACATTCACACACTCCCTTGTGAGCAACATGCAAACCCACTTGTGTATGCACACCCACACAGATACAGAGACTCACATGTGTGCACTCACACACATACCCACACATGCACACACGCCCACACACATAAAGACACACACACCCACACACTCTTTTATTGATTCTGAAGCTATGATTACCTCTGGCTGCCTTTGAGTCTCGGCGTGACGTCACATGGGGCTTTGTGTCACACCAACCCACCCTGTCGAAATTCCCCCGTCTACGTCAGCTGTGTGTGTGGGTGTGTGTGTGTGTGTGTGTGTGTGTGTGTTTATGTGTGTGGGTGTACGTCAGCGGCACCAGCAGCAGCACCACTGGGTCAGAAATGAGATCCAGATTTTAGTCCCCCAAAAACACTAGAGAGAGGGAGAGAGAAGGCGCTGTTTAACACCCCCACCCCCCCTCCACTGCTGCCCAAGTTCAACCACTGGACCAGCCTCTCAGGGACGTGTGAGATCATAAAGATAGGTTATGAGAGAGAGAGAGAGAGAGAAAGAAAGGGGGTGGGGGTGGGTATATCTGAAAGAATAACTAAGAGTAAAAGACAAGGAGACAGTGTGATGGATCGTAGATACAAGGAGCAGTCAGTGAAAGAGATGGAAAAGCCTGTTTCATTATGAACTTCTAAACTTAATCCATCTGTTCTATTTCTCCTCTCTTCTATTTATGTAAATATACATCATTTTTTGAGTATGTGTGCATGTGTATCACATTATGTGATATTTAATCATTGTGTGTGTGTGTGTGTGTGAGAGAGAGAGAGAGAGAGAGTGTGTGATGTGTGTGTGTGTGTACACAAAAGCGTGTACTCTTGTTAAATGTTCTGTCTGTGGCCCAGCAGTGGTTGTGTCGGCACTAAGTGCAGTCCCATCTTTGTGGTAATTAGGGTAATGCACTCATAAGGCCCAGCCAGTCTAGAGCAGAGCAGGGCAGTTTAAAATAAACTACTGACTACTTACTCAAGAGCAATGGACAGAACAGGGGAATGAAGTAGGCTTGGGGTCCCAATGAATCATCATTATTAGCATGAATCATTCCCTCCACCCATCCATCCTCCCTTTTTTCTTTCTCTCCATCTCTCCCCTTTCATCCATCTCTACCCTTTTACCTCAGTTACTCTCTCCATCTCTCCCTCTTTTTATAGCCTGGTCTCCATCGCTCTTTCTCTCCATGTTCCCATAACTCATGCTCTTCGCTTTCTCTCATTCTCTCTCAGATTCTCTCTCTCTTCCCTTTTCTCTCTCTCTTGCTGTGTCTCTCTGATTCTTTCTCTTTTTGTCTCATTCTTGCTCTCTCTCTCTCTCTCATTCTCTCTCTCATCCCTCTCTAATTCTATCCCTCTCTCTGCCCTCTCTGTTTTCTCTCTCTGGCTGGATGCCGTGAGCTTGTCAGAGCTCATCTCTCTGACTCATGCTCTGAAAAAGTAGGTGACTGTGTCAGTGGCTGTTGAAATATTTAACACACACAGCGAGAAATGTGTGTGTGTGTGTGTGTGTGTGGGGGGGGGGGGGGCATGTGTTCACGCACGTGTGTGTGTGTGTGTATTTGTGTGTTGTGTGTTTTGTATGTATCTTTATGGACTTTGGGAAGTGCTTGTGGCTGAATCCCTAACACCCCAAGCTAGCTTCCTGAGGGGGGCTTGGGTGAAGTGAATATGAATATCAAAGATTATATGTGTGTGTGTTTATGTGTGTGTGCGTGTGTGTGTGTGTGTGTGTGTGTGTGTGTGTGCATGTGCTTGTGTGTGTGTGTGTGTGTGTGTGTGTGTCTGTGTGTGTTCTTGTTGAGAAAATGAAAAAAGCATTACACTGATGCACTTTCTTTAAGTGTGTGTGTGTGTGTGTGTGTGTAAAGAGCATGAGGGGGTAGTGTGGTGTGTTTTATCAGAAGATCTATCACACTGCTGCTTCTTAGTCAGATATGGGTCAAAGAATGTGATGGAAATAGTAGAATAGAGAAAGAGTGAGAGATGGATGGAGGGATGATGAGAGGAAGTGACTTTTAGCCAGGAAGAGAGTGGGAAAGAAGAGAGAGAATAAGCAAAACAGAACAGCATCTCTCAGCAGCATCGTCAGTCTTTAAGTCGAGGCGACGCCCCGCTCCAGTAGGCGGCACAGCGTCACCATCACACACTCGCTCTCTCTCTCTCTCCCTCACTCACTCACTCTCTCTTCCTCCCTCCCTCTCTGATTTGTTCTCCACATCTCTACATCTGCAGCTTTCATCTTCTTATTCTGTCTGTCAGCCTACTGTATAGGAGAGAATTACATCAGTCGCTTCCATCCGACCACCAACTCAAACTCTCTCCCTCACCCCTCCAGTCCCCTTCCGAGGCTGCTGCTTCTGCTGGTTGCTTGGCTTCCTGGCTCTCATGACTCTGTGACAGGTGGATTGGTGTTTTTTGTACTGAGTCTCTCTGGGGGAACGGGGGTCTCTCTTCTTGCTCCCTCGCTCCCCGGTTCTCTCTCTGGACCAAGGGACAGGGAGACACAGCAGCTGAGCAACCCCAGGATGGTGAGAGCCAAGGTGGGAGATGAGCGAAAGTAGGTCAGCCTCCCGGCTCGGCCCAAAGACAGGTTCAGGGGAGGACTTTACAGTGTGCTTTTGATTGTGTGTTTGAATAGCATCAGATTTGAGTAGAAGTCAGGTTTGAGAGGCGCGTGTGTGTTTTTGCATTTATAAGTGTGTGTTTGTGTGTGCGTGTGTGGGAGACAAGAGTTTGTTAGTCATGGGCTGCACAGCGAGCGTAATCCTGTTTGAGGGTTTGCGGGCTCTGATGGAGAGAAATTGCAGCTATGTGTGTAAGGCTGCCTTGGAGCTTCCTGAACCCCCGGACGACGAAGACACACTCAGCCGAGGAGAGTCTCTGCCCTGGACCTCCACAGCTACCCTGGTAAAGAGTGTGTGTGTGTTTACGTGCACCTGTGTGTGTGTGTGTGTGTGTGTGTGTGTGTGTGTGTGTGTGTGCGTATGTACCATACTTATACATATATATATATATATATATATATATATATAAATAAATGAATACTTTTTAGAGTCTGATGAAGCAGCAGTTACGTCGTCAACTGACAATGGACCCGGGTTGACAGTCGACCCGGCTTCAATTTTAAAACCATGTCGCTTTATATAAAAGTGTTTGCTAAACAGTCAGTTCTGCTCTATTATGTGTGTGTGTGTGTGTAATAGAAGTGTGTATAGAAGTGCAGATTAATCATCTAATGAAGTTTGCTTCTCTGTACTCAATATGTGGTTTAGATACATCACCTCAACATCTGGATACTTTAAACAGCTGAAGATCTTAACATTTACTTCATACACACACACACACAAACACACATGCAAAGAGAAGGACAGACAGAGAGAAAATATGATAGTCTTGCTTTTTATAGTTGTTTGTCTCTGTGTGATTTTCCAGCCTAGCTTCCTCTTTCCATGTTGAGCACACTTTGATTTAGTTAAGAGTCTTAACAGCGTCTCCTTGGCGTCAGACGTGTGTCTCCTCGTCACCACGGTGACGGTTGCAGAGGCAGGGAGGCAGGTCGCAGTTCATGGAGAACGGAGGTGACTTAGAGCTGAGCCATTAGGAGAGGAGAGCTTTTATTGCCCAACGCTCACCTCACCTCCATATCCCTACTCCTAGATCAATAGTGAGAGAGAGGGAAAGAGGTAGAGAGAGGGAAAGAGGGAGAGAGAGAGAGGCGAGTAAGACAAGCTGAAGGAGACAAAGTGGATAAAAGCAGTTTAATGTAAGGACTTTGGTGTAAATGTGTTTACTTTACCAAGCATTCCGGAAGAGTGGCACCACTTTGACCTCTTTTAGGGTGAGCATATAGTTACACACATGCCCACACACACATGCAGACACTGTCTTTCTTTATTACTCTGTCTCTCTCTCCCTCCCTCCCTCCCTCCCTCTCTATCTGCTCAACACACACACACACACACATAATCATTGATATTTATATTCACTTCACATAGTCTCATATTCTCAGGAAGCCAGTTCTGTTTGCTTAGCTTGGGGTGTCAGCCACAAGCACTTCCCAAATCCCAAAATAGAAACCCATAAAGATAACCACTAAACAACACACACACATACACACACATACTCACACAGAAACACACCTTACAGGGTATACACACACACACACACACATACACACACCTCACAGTGTTTCCTGCATGAACAGAACAGCATCACAGTCTAACAGAGGACTTACGGCTGTGTACTCACTTCTCTAAGTTCTGGCCACACCCACGTTTCAATCGAACATGTGAAGGCATGAGATCACAGCTTTGACATTCTCCTCTCCTCTCTTTTCAAACTCCTCCAAACTCCTCTGTTCCTCCCCGTAGTTGTTATTGTCAGTGTTTGTTCTTCTGCACATGTTGAGTCTTCTATGATCTGAGATTACCTTGTTAAAAGCCTGGCTGGTTTAGCCATTTGGCCAACGTACATTGATCAGTCTGCCACAATTCAACACGAACGTGATCAGTAGAGTTACTCTCTTTATTTTAGTGGCATGGTCTTGGGAAAGCTTAGTTGTGGTCATGCATAGGCTTGCTTTATTTCATGCATTATTTTTGCTAAAGCACATTTGGACACTCACATTGGTGCCATTTCCTTTACAACAGCTGAGAGATGGAGGGATGTAGTTTCCTGTCTTTAATGGGGATGTTCTGTGCTAAAGCAGCGTTATCAATCTAACCCGATTAGCTCTCCGCAGATCCACCGGGGACCTTTGGCGGAGACTTGACTCAGCTGTGCAGCTCCCGCTGTGGGCAGAAGGGGCGTGGATGTTAGGGGGAAGGGGACAGGGGGCAGAGGGGGGTGTTTGTGTTGAATCTTGCTCCCCACCCTGGCTCAGGGCATAGGTCTGGACCCCCCTCCATCCCTGCCCCCACCCGCACCACTCACCCCTCCACCACCACCACCACACCCCCCAAGCCCTTCCAAATATTACATCAGTGTGTGCTCTTACGCAATACTCTCAGGCCAGTGTTACTGCCTGAAGCTGGGGAAAGGGGCCCTGTTTGTGTGTGTGTGTGTGTGTGTGTGTGTGTGTGTGTGTGTGTGTGTGTGTGTGTGTTTTATTGAGGGTGTGGGTAAGTGTCAAGCTGTGTGACTTATTGTGTAGTAACCTTACACATATGCTCATATGTAGATGGAGTCTGGCTTCTCCTTTTCTCTCTCTCCCCCTCTCTCTCAATTCAGTTAAATTTGAATCAATTCAATTCAGTTCAAAGGAGCTTTATTGGTATGACTCATTTAACCAGTATTGCCAAAGTTGACAAATTACAAAACAAACAGATACAATATCTGTTTTTTGGTAAAAAAAAAGGAAGGAATTAATAAAAAAAAATAAAAGAAAGGGTGAAAAAAAACAAAAGAAACATATAGGAACTTGTTTAAAATAAGTGAATAGATAAATTAAATCTAGGCCTCTTCTCCCCCCCCCTCCGTAACTTCCAGTAAATCCTCTCACTGTCTCCCCGGAAAACACACAAGCTCTCAGTCACACACCACACACACTCTGACACACACACACACACACACATACACTCTCTTTCGCTGTCATAAACACATAGTATTCCCACGGTTCAGTGCAGTGTCTAGGCACGCTGGTTATTTAGTGAGTGCCTTTGTTTTCAGTGATAGCTCAAGTTGGTGTGTGTGTGAGTGTGTGTGTGTGTGATGTAGGTGATCTCATCCGTTGTCATACAAACAGTCTTGTTGTAACTCATGATGGTAGAGAGATGTCATGAAAGAGACCCCCAGCCCTTTACCTCAGAGAGTGAGTGTTTCAGGAACTAGTGTCTCTACAGGTGAAATTCCTCTTTTGTTAGAAAAGGCCTTAGGCTTAGTCTGACCTATTCCTAAAATCTGTTGAGTATTTTTCTAAATGTTTTTTTGTTGTTGTTTTTTTTTTACATTGGGTTAAAATTTGTCACAATTGTAAAATAACATCATAATAATTCATTTTATTAGCGTTGTGGTTTTGGTGCATCAATGTTTTTTATACTACTTGTACTACTATTGGATGGTTTCTGTTTCATTACTGAACATCTAAGATGGATATGAATTAGATTGATTCATTGAGATCATGATTGGTTTTCATATGAAAACATTAAGAGCTCAGATGGTTCCTTGATTCTTGGAAGCATTTATTCTCCGGTGCAGTAAACTTGCACACTGTTAAAAGCAGAAAATGCTCATCTGCTCATCCATCTAGGGTGGGATGCTTCTTGTCTGTGTGTCTGCCTGTCTCTATGTCTGTAAGCTCTATAGTTCTGTTCCTGTCTTCAGTTCAGTTTCAAACAATTCTGCCTCCATCCATCCATCCATACCTGAGTGAGATCATCTGTATTCCGCCTTGTGCCCTGTGGTTAGCATGGCTGCTGTTGCGCTAACTCCTCTGAGTGTTAAAGGAGAAGAGAAATGTGTTAATAATTAAACACAGACTAATGAGGAGCCTGAGGTCTCAACTCCTCCTCGTCCTCTTACTTCTTGTCTCCTCCTCGCCTTGCTGCATAGTTAGAGGGGCTTTCATCTGAGGCCCCCGCACTGCTACTGAAAGAGTCTGCCCAAGAACACCCGCAGTGGTCAGGTCTGGTCATCCCTCCAGCCATAATGAGGAGCTGTCATTGCTCAGGTGGTGCTTGTGTGTGTGTGTGTGTGCTGTGTGTGTATGTTTCTTTATAGGTGTTTGTGTAGTACAGACCATAGAGGGGGTAGGACTACAAGATCATGTAGTGCCAGGGTGAAGTGTGTGTTTATGTGTGTATATGTATATGTATGTGTGTGTGTGTATGTGTGTGTGTGTGTCTTTATCAGTGATTTTGTTGAACAGGCAATGGCGAGGAGAAGGCTACAAGTGGCTGTAGTGCCAAGGGATGAACAGAGAAATAATCTATTTTTATTTACTGGACTGGGTGTGAGTGGTGAAGTGTGATTTAGACAGAGTGAGAGAAGTCAGAGAAGTGGGATCTATGAACTGAAGAACTAACAGGCATCTGTGTGATCAGATGGTAATTTACTGATGTTGGAAATTTTGGAACTGCTACTGAAACTTCCAGTTTTTCCTTTTATCTTTCACGAACGTCTCAAAGTCAAACACACACGTGTGTACACACTCAAAGAGGCACACACACATGCTCACATGTCCATGCAGACATACACACACACACACACACATTAATGCACACATGCACACACACACACACACACACACACACACACATACACATGCACACACACACACACACACTCAATGTGTGGGGAATGTGTCTAATGCCAACATTGCAGAGCAGCCAGAGAGCACTCTTTGAAGTTGTCTCCACCAAAATGTGCCCATGTTCTCTTCCAGACTCCTTGCTGCTTTTCCATCTCACGCTTCTCTCTTTTGTTCTGTCCATCTTAGACTACTCTCTACCTCTGTCTCTGTACAGCAGTGGGGACACGCATGTGTGTGTGTGTGTGTGTTTGCCTGAACATGCCCTCTCATTCCTCAGCATAAGACAGCATGCTGGAACCTTTGTGAAGATTTGTGTGTTTGTGTGTCCTCTGATAAATTGATAATGAATGAATGATAAATGAACCGTTGATGTTTTCAGCCATCTGACTGTAGGCTCAAACTATATTGTATCAGATGCTGGTGTGGTGTCTGTTCTGTTTTTGTATATGGACACATACACAAGGTTGTATGCAAAAGTTTATGATCTGTGTTATACGTAGACCCACCATACCTATAAGCTGCAACATATCCCACACATGTGTTTGTGTGTGTGTGTGTGTGTGTGCGCGTGAGGCAACTCACACAGGTGGTATCATTAAAGCACCAGCTGTGATGTTGGCAGCAACCACAGACTCTGCAAAACGCAGGGGAGGCACACCCACCCGCTCTCTCTCTCTCACACACACACACACACACTCACGCATGCACAAACATACACACACACACAGACACACACACACACTACCACCACCACCACCACACACCCAAGTCGGAGACACCCATGAGGGATCAGGGCTCCTGAAGGGCCTACTGTCACTACCCTCCAGCAGATGGTTGAAAGACCTCTGGGAGAGATTGCTCTGCCCTGCTACAAAGTCAGCAAAGGGGCTGATTAGGTTGGATTTAACTTAGACAGCAGCTCTGGTCCCGAAGAGCTTGAGCTTGCAGTTAGTTTAATTGTGCTTTTGTGATTAGTGGCCTTGCAGTCGTTAACGTTAGGGCTTGGCACTGCAAGGGTAAGCAGTAGGTTTGGCGATGATAAGAAATCAGCCGGAGTGTTTTGGGCCAGGCACAACAGAGGTTTTTTGGATTTGGATTAGGTCCCAACATCACATCACTGAGTCTTGAATTATTTGAATGCTATCAAATGTTAAATCAACAAAATATGGAGACGTGAAATAAGCAATTTTAACATTTATCTGACATCTTTCATGCTGAATGAATGAGACTTCCATGTGTCTGAAAAGAGAGCAGAGTTAGAGGTTTCACGTTGACACATTGCCAAAAGACCAGACCACTACATCATGAATGGTCCATGGGATAAAACAACAATGTCATCAAGACATGCTGTATTACCATATGTTTCAAATGTCTGATGCTGACTATTACTTTCAGGCATCTGTAAAAAAGCGAGCAGATTTATTCCTAGTCCTATTATCTGGGGTGCGTTATTGAGCCAGGGATGTGCTCGATTTTTATCTCTGCACTGTCTGGTGAAAATATGAAATATCATCAAATAGCGTTCTTTTTCCGGAAACAACAAATGAGTCGAGAGAGGTAGAGGCAGACAGAGGGAACATCTGATTGTCAACTGACCTTTTAGAAAATCACTGTCAGGGGGTGGGGGTGCTGTTTACAAACAGTGGGGAATGTTCTCGATTCCTCAAGGCATGGAGGAGATAAGGAGAGTGTGTGTGTGTGTGTGTGTTTGCTTATATGTGTTTGTGTGTCTGTGTGTGCAGAAATAGGTATATGCATGCTGGCAATGTAAATGCATGCCGTTGTGTTTATCTACCACCCGGCATAAGCTCGCTGTGTGCAAAAAGGACACGATTTTGCCAAACTTCACGAGATACTCATAAATCCTAGACACATAAAAAAGATGAAAGTGAATTAAAAAGGGCAGCACAACTCAAAATGTCAAGTTATAGAAAAGTTTTAAATAAATAAACAAATACAATTTAAAAAAGCATCATCTTTCTGATGCTAAGTATACTCTCGGTGCTTCACCCTGTGATCAAAAGGAATTTCATGGCATACCACAGACAACTTTTCAGTGGAAAAAGCACAACGCTGTTCCAGACACACAGCCCAGATGTATTATGGGAAACAGTTTAGGTGTGTCTGTTCACACTCTTTCATAAGACGCAGCCGAGAGTGAACGGGCAGAAATGCCTTTTCCCAGATCCATCTCCCGGAATGCCTGGCAGTTTATTATTGCAGAACCTGCGTCCATCATCACTGTGCTTCCCAGTTTTTAAAAGCTGGAAGACAAATAGTGCTGAATGAAATGTGAGGAAGGACATTTCATCCACAAAGCAGTCATGTAAGCTGGCGTGAATTTTTGGTGCTCTCTCAGGTCTTTTAATAGAGGGGAACGTTTAATAATGCAGTAAATATCAATGGGACTGGCCGGCTCATACGAAGTGAATGCGTTTGCCCTTTGTCCTCTACCAAAAGGGTCTAGTTGGTTGTGCATGCAGTAGCCCTAATGAGCTTGGCTAATGTGTCAACGCTGCATTGTTGTGGTCAGCACAGCCCTGGTGACTTCCTGCAAATTGGGCTTGTTAGCAAACCTATCATTTTCCCCTCTCCTCTTCTCCCTTCTTTTTCATCTTGTCCTTCTTCTTCTCTTTTATGGTCTCTCATCTCCATTTTCTTTTTTCTTTCCTTCACGTGGTGTTTTCTTCTCTCTTTTGTCTCTATTAGTATTGCTCACCCTTCATGATCTGCTCTCTCCCTGATTGCTTTTCCACCTTTCTTTTCCTTTCTTCTTTACTTCTACCCATTCTTGTCTTTCCACTCCTCTCCTCTCATCTCCTCTCCTCTCCTCTCCACTCCTTTCCCTTCTCCTCTTCTCTCTCCCTTCTCCTCTTCTCTCTCCCTTCTCCTTTCTGTCTTCCTGGCCTTCCCTTTCCTCTCCTCCATTCTTCTATCTCTCCATTCGTCTCTCCTCTCTATTTCTCTCCACTCCTTTCCCTTCTACTCTTCTCCTCTTCTCTCTCCCTTTTCCTTTCTGTGTTCCTGACCTTCCCTTTCCTCTCCTCCATTCTTCTATCTCTCCATTCCTCTCCTCTCTTTTCTCCCTCATCTTTTCTTCTGTGAGCAGCAGGTGGATTGCCTGAGCAAGTGGAGGAGTTTGGAAAGGCAGAGGAGAGGCATGACATAAGACTTAAACAGGAAGACTCACAATCTGACATACAGTACACACACACACACACACACACACACACACACACCGCCTCCCCTTCAGCTCAGAACAGCTGTGTGTGGGAGGGGCCTGCTTATCCCACAGAGTGACAGTGTGTGAGTGTGCATGAGAAAGACAGAGAGAGAAAGAAAGGGGGAGAGAGAGAGAGGAGGGGCTGCAACTCACTGTTGCGATTGAAGCAGCACTCTCCACAGCAAAACTTTTAGAGAGAGACAGAGAGTGAGTGAGAGAGAGACAGAGAAAGAGAGAGAGAGAAAAAGAGGGGAAGCGTGGGCATGTAGGCTTCTGCTCTGCACCATAACCCATGCTGCTTTGGCTGACTGCTCTCACAATAAGACACAAGCACAAGGGATTTAAAGACTCAAAGGAACCTCTCATCTTGACAACCACACTAACAGCTTTGGCCTGGGAGGAGGACAAGAGGCTGTGGATCCATCCATAGGGACTAAACAGAGTTTGGGCTTCTTGCTGCTGGATTTGTGAGAGTGGGAGAGAGACAGGCAGAGAGAGAGAGATCAGAGGATACTGACAGTCAAAGCAGCTGAGGGGAGAGAGGGGGGAGAAACATGCACGGCAGGTCGGGGCGCAGTCCCCGCAAGGAGCCGGTCATCACAGAGCCTTACCGCCAGCCTCAGTCCCAGCCACTCGGGGAGATGGAGGCTCTGGAGGGAGAGGCAGCTGGGACTCCTGTCGGGGTGAGTGAGTTAAGGATGCCTTGGGGTCTGGGGGAGCAGTGAAGGGCTGAAGGGTGGTGCAACACCCCATACTCTTTCTTAAGAGTCTCTCAAGGCACTAAAGGTGAATTTTTGAGGGGAAAGTTTTGAAGTAATGCTGTCAAACGCATGTTTGGCCTCAGCTTGGCACACTACAGCAAAGTGATGGCATTCTCTTTGAGCAATATTGTCTCACATAAAACATCTTGCTGTAACTTTTCCTCTGTCTGTGAAGATGACTTCAGCCTGATATAATACTATATATTAATGGACAGGCCAACTTTTTAGAGGGTTTTAGAGGGTGTTCTGTATCCCTTGTACCTTGCATCCGCCTTGACTCTTTCTCTGTCTGTCAGACCAGATGGTCTAAACTTGACATCTTAGTCATAGTCATTTGCAGGCAGTGTGTAGGTGATCCTGCAGGAGATTTTGCCTGGGTTTGTTTTCTGGACTTCTTGGATGCAGTGTAGGGACTTTAGTCTCTGCAGCAGTGGCATTACTAGTTGACAGATTCAATATGATGGAGTCAGTATGTATACAACAGGGTGGGACTGTGTGTGTGTGTGTGCATGAGCATGTGCATATGTTTGCATGTTTATATCTGTGTGTATGTGTGTGTTTGAGAGAGTAAGGAGAAGCTTGTAGTGGAGAGAGTGTGTGTGTGTGTATGTGTTTTTATGTGTGTTCGAGAGAGTAAGGAGAAGCTTGTAGTGGAGAGTGTCACAGAACAGAGTGAGTCGGACCCAAAAGCATCACGTAACAGTTTATTTTGGGAAAAGGGTAGAGGGAGTGTGTGGATGCTCTTCGAGTGCAGGGTCGGGTAACCGGGACTGGGGAGCAAAGCGTAGGTTGTAGACAGGCTGCGGGTCGGGAGCCGGGGCGGAGGAGCTGAGCGTAGGTTGAGGACAGGCGGAGGTTGAACCCAGGGGCTGGAGAGCAGAGCGGATGTCGTAGACAAGCAGAGGTCAATACCAGGGCCGGAGGGCAGAGCGGAGGTCGTGGACAGGCAGAGGTCGAAACCAGGGACAGGAGAGCAGAGCAGAGGTCGAGTCGGTCCGGGGTCGTCAGCGGGAAGGCAATCGATCAGGAGACGGAAGACAGAGAACAAAGACAGGCAGGGAAACAGGACGGAGACACGGGAGCAGGCAGATGACAGAAACTACGGGAACAGATACAGGAGTCAGGGTCTTTAAATGCTTGCCTTGCGTGAGTAGCAGTAGGTTCACGGACGGTCTGACAGAGAACACTGGGAGACAAGGGATTAAATACACAGCAGGAAACCAGCAACAGGTGAGCACGTAATGATTCAATCAGCAAACATGAATCAGTGGGAGGGGCAAGTGATCAGGGAGAAACCGGGTGAGACTGACAGGGAGGCATGACAGAGTGTCCATTATGTCCATTATGTCATGTTTTGGTCGTGAATGGTCTTCTGTGGTAACAAAATTATGTAGGAAAAACAGAAACAGGTTAATGTATGTGAACAACACCCATTAACCTGTCACTGTGGCACTGATCCAATCTCTAGAAGTGACATGTTAGGGAAGAAATGGACTTCTTACATCACTTGATTGTAATGACACCTGGAAATTGAAACCACCTCGAGTCAGATAGGCTACCACAATACAGAAGAGAACCACTGAGACAAAATCATTGGTGAGTTCTTACTGGATAATACAGTATTTTCACAGGCAGATGCCCACACACACAGTAGTGCTGTTTACGGCGCAGTACTGTAAACAATAGAGCTTGACTTGAGAGCTGGTTGCGGCCAATAGAACAACTGCTAAACTCATTAGCATGGCTAGAGAGACATGCAAAGCAGGATCCCTCGTCAGCCTCATCCCGAGCCGTTACAGCTAAGTAGAAAAGCTCTTCCATCCTTTAATGATGCCACTTAAAACAGCTTTAATGTGGTTCCCCCTTCGTCTCAGATCTGCACTTCAAAGGGCCGAGGATTAATGCGGTCTTTGGCGACGGGTCACTGCGCTGTCATGATGCAGTTGATTAATGGAATGCTAATGCGTCTACAGGGGTATCCAAGATGGGAGAAGCACCTCACAAACCCATGCTTTTGAACAGATTGTTGTATATAGCACACATACACACACACACGCATACACATGCAAACACACATACCTATACTTAACATGTAAATGATTCAAAACATATTGCAAACAGTTTAAACAAAGCTATACTATGAATTATTAATATGACGGCTGTTGAAGTCACACACACACACACACACACACACACACACACACAGTCATTGTAAGGAAGCCCATAAGTCCCTTGTGTCTATACACCCTGACACACCCATCCAAAAGTGCGTCTCCTCAGCCCCGGTGCACATCATGTAAGCCTATGGTGAAAGTGATTGCACACATATTGGGCTGATTAAGGATTGTTGACGTTGGCCCAGGACCACCTCATGCACACACTCATACTCACACACACATGCACACACACTCACGCGCGCACACACACCACCATCACTACACTCTTGCACTACACTCTCTCTGACGCACATATACACACACACACGTGCATGCATGTGTTCACATCACCACATACACCATCATACACTCACTTCACCATACAGACACGGACAAATGCGCACACACACACAGACACACGCGCGCACACATACACACACACACAGTGGCAGATGTCCAGAGGAACTACAGGTCCCAATGGTTCACCTCCTATTCACATGTTCACATCTCTCTTATCTGGCATCTGGGAATAACGCCGCTTAAGAACCTTTTTCTCCCCTCCGACAGGAAAAAACGTTTTGTATTGCGGACAAGAACTGTTTTTGTCCTCTGCAGGCAAGATCTGACATTATCATTCACGGTGTGTGTGTGTGTGTGTGTGCGTGTGGAAGAAGGTTTATGTAATCCTCCGCAGAGCCCAGTCGCAATTTCCTCTTCGCTCCCCCTGTCTTTGGGTGACGGTGGGGAGGGAGAGTGACGAGGGTGACGGTGGGGAGGGAGAGTGACGAGGGTGACGGTGGGGAGGGAGAGTGACGAGGGTGACGGTGGGGAGGGAGAGTGACGAGGGTGACGGTGGGGAGGGAGAGTGACGAGGGTTACCAGAAAGATAAAGGAGGAATGTCACAGTTTGGAGAGAATAAGGTGCTGTCTAAGCTTGTTTAGCATTAAAATCACAATCACAATGCTGACGGAGGAATGCCAATAAGTTGCAATGGATTGACTCATTGACCTTGGCATAAGCTTGTTTGTGTGTCTGTGTGTTTGAATGAAAGACAAGCACTCAGAAGCACCCTTCATCTGCCATTCAACTGTTAGCCTTTCAAAGGAACATTCCCCATGGAGATGTCCATGTTGACACGTGTGTGTGTGCGTGCGTGTTTGTTAGTTGTATATTAGCTCAGAGCTATAAACAGGCCAGCCAAGCAGCCAAGCATCTTACCCAATGGGCAAGCTGAAGTAGATCTGGACAGGGTGGCTATGCCTGTGCAAGTACAAGTGAATACAAATCAAAGCACTGAACTTCATTGATTTGTATATTTATGCTTTGTGCATTAATGGGAAAATAATCAAACTTGAAAGCAAGTCAAGTCAAGTAGGGATTTATTGTCGTTTCAGCCATATACACAGTACATAGTGAGACGAGACAATGTTTCACCAGGAACAATTGGTGACACACGTAACTGTTAAAACACAGTATGGACAAGACAGATACGTAATAGTGCCTACATACACTATTGCGGGAGAAAAATAACATTACAACACAGTTGTAAATGATTTGCAGGTCAAATACAGGTGACCTAAAACAAACACGCTAGACAGGGCATGGCTTTTTGCAGAGCACTGTGGCTAGTGGTGTGATTTGTAAAATGAAGACTGTTCAATATAAATATAAATAATAGCAGCTAGAGACTATTCTACATAAATATAAGTGATAGCAGCAAGAAAGTGCGGGGGGCATAAGGTGCAGTGTGCTGTGACGCGCTGGTTTGCATCCTGAGTAAGAAATTCCAGTCCAGTTGCACTACAGGTTGTTCAGCAGTCTGACTGCCTGCGGGAAGAAGCTCTTCCCCATTCTGGAGGTGCGGGCAGTGATACTGTGGAACCTTCTGCCAGATGGTAGTAGGGTGAATAGTCCATGGGAGGGATGGGTAGTTTCTTTGGTAATGTTAGCAGCTGAATTATTCAGTCCATTAATACTGAGAGTTAAAGTATTTAACATGTAAGAATGTGGATAACAGTGGCAAGCATTTACACGTTTTGGTACTTCAAGTTCCTATATAATAATGTATATTGGGCGGTGGTAGCATAGTGGTTAAGGAACCTGGCTAGCGTGCAAGTAGCCTGAAGAGTTGTGGGTTCCCAGCTGCCACCGTTGTGCCCTTGAGCAAGGCACCTAACCCTAAGTAGCTCTAGGAGAGACTGGCCCTAAACAATTGATGGTTGACAAGTTGTAAGTCGCTTTGGATAAAAGCATCTGCTAAATGCATAAATATAAGGTATAGAAATATGGGATAGCAAGAAAGCACGTTTCCACAAGCTATGGCTGCTGCCATGTATGCTTCTGTAAAACTCATGCCAAGCAAGTTCTGTTGGTTTTGTGTATGTTGAGCGTGAGCGGTTGACATGATGTTGTAGGACAGAAAGCAGACTCCAAGCCAACTGCAGGGCAGGCTGTGCTGTAAGCAATCCCTTAGGAGTGCTATGATCTGTTTCTGATTAAGATGCACCTGCTGTACGCCCCCTCACTTGCACTGTGAGAGCACACGGAACATTTGCAGTGTGTCTGTGTGTCTGTGTGTCTGTATGTTTGTTTTAGTGCATGTATTTGTTTGTGTATGCATGCAGTTTGTTCGAGGAATCCGTATCCATCAGGCAGGATGTACCATACCCCTTGCCCCCCACCCCCCTCCACACACACACACACACACAGACACACACACACACTGGCAATGTTCCCATTTGGAATGTGGGAATCATGGACAGCGTCAACATACCGTGGCTATTCCCTCGGAATGTTCCCCTGGCTTGTGGTTTTGGCCAGTGCCAGAGTTGGACGGAGTTCCACTTGCTCTGTCTGTGTGCATTTTGTGTACTCTGTGATGATGTCATAAAGGACCCTTCTCACGGACCCTTGGCCATTGCATGCTTATTGGTCAGCTTCAGCTTCAGCATCTCAGCCTCAGCCAATGGCGTTGTGTCTCTCAGAGGGGGGAACATGTGTTTTCCTAGAGCTTACAGTGCCTGGTACAGCTGAACACAATGCTGTTGATTTTAGTCTCTCACTCCTCATCCTCATCTTTCTCATCCTTCTTCCCTCTAGTTCCGCTCTCGTCATCTCATTTCTGTACCTCAGCACTTTAGGGACTAATATTGGCTGTATACTAATTCACAGTGGGAGGGCACTATATTGAAAAATAGAACAAGAAACATTGAGGAAATTCAAAGTGTACACATGCCTGTGTGTACGTGCGTGTGTGTATGTGTGTGTGTGTGTGTGTGTGTGTGTGTGTGTGTGTGTGTGTGTGTGTGTGTGTGTGTGTGTGAGAGAGAGAGAGAGTGTCAGAGAGAGAAAGTGAAAGAGGGAAAGAGGGGATAGAGTGGGAAAGGAGAGTGAAGACAATGGAGAGAGAATGAGCGAATTAGTAAGGTCACTCTGTGCACATTTCTTCTCGTGAATGAGTGTTTGTTCCGGCTCATTCATAAGTCTGTCCTGGGTGTGTGTGTTAGTGTTTTCCCCTGTTGAGGCTGTTCTGAGTGACTCACTCAGATCTTCTAAAGCTCCACTGTATCTGTGGATAAGTGAGAGCCCTGTGCCTGAGCCCTTGCTCTTTACTGTCATAGGTCCTGGTGCTTTTCCATTACCAGTCACTGGCAGAGAAATGGTTAAATTCACCAGCTAAATTCACCTCTTAGAAAATTTGTATTTGACGTCTAAAATCAATACGCCATTTTAGTTTTTTCAGCATTTGGCTGGTCCTTTTAAGGGAAAAAATGAAAAAAAAGTCATTTTGATCAATATTGAAAACATGAGTATTTAACCTGATTAGTCATTAACTTTGGTAACATCTTGTATTTATTAAACTAAATTAAATTAAATTAAAAATTAACTAGCAAACTCAAATAAAGACTCAGATTTACATGAATCAAAGCTGTGCTGTACTGTACTGTAGTGTGTAGTACTGTATTGTATTGTATTGTATTGTATTGTATTGTATTGTAATGTCCTGTAGTGAAGTGTAGTATATTGTAGTATACTGTATATTGTACTATTGTAGTATACTGTATTAGTATATTGTAGTATATTGTACTATTGTAGTATACTGTATATTGTAGTGTGCTTCTCCTGCACTGATGGTCATGTATTTATGTGTATGCTCGAACAGAGACACACAGCAGTAGATTAGAGGTGATATTCACCTGTATAAGTGAATATCTTCCTCTGCTGTCTCTCTCAGCAGAGTGCGTGTTATTGTAATGCAAGGAGGGTTTCCTCCTGTCCTGTGAGGAGTCTCCTTGTTGTCTCTTATAACAGTGTTAACCCCATGCAGTGGCTCAGTTTTTTCCTCTATGCTATTCCTTCTCTCTTTCTGTCTCTCTCTTCTTTCACTTTTACTCTCTGTCCTTCTCTCTCTTCTTTCACTCTCTTCTCCTCTCACTCTCATCCTGAGCCTGTAGGGTGAGCCAAGCCACGGTTATTCCAGTCACTCTCATCCTGAGCCTGTAGGGTGAGCCAAGCCAGAGTTATTCCAATCACTCTCATCCTGAGCATGTAGGGTGAGCCAGGCCAGGGTTATTCCAATCACTCTCATCCTGAGCCTGTAGGGTGAGCCAAGCCAGGGTTATTCCAATCACTCTCATCCTGAGCCTGTAGGGTGAGCCAAGCCACGGTTATTCCAGTCACTCTCATCCTGAGCCTGTAGGGTGAGCCAAGCCAGGGTTATTCCAATCACTCTCATCCTGAGCCTGTAGGGTGAGCCAAGCCAGGCTTATTCCAATCACTCTCATCCTGAGCCTGTAGGGTGAGCCAAGCCAGGCTTATTCCAATCACTCTCTTCCTGAGCCTGTAGGGTGAGCCAAGCCAGGCTTATTCCAATCACTCTCATCCTGAGCCTGTAGGGTGAGCCAAGCCAGGCTTATTCCAATCACTCTCATCCTGAGCCTGTAGGGTGAGCCAAGCCACGGTTATTCCAATCAATCTCTCCCTCGTCTCCCTCTTGTTTTAGCTTTCACATCTCAAGCATTGTTTGACTTGAGGGGCCATTGATGTGCATTATTTCTTCATTACCATCGCACTGAGTGGAACACATATACACACACACACACACACCTCGTCCTGCTTTGTGTTTCCCGCTCATGTACTGTATTGAATGATTGAGTGGGCATTACTGGCCATTAATGCCCTCCGGTTGTGTCAGGCTGTGTACGCTCTCTCTCTTTCTCTCTGTCTCTCTCTCTCTTTCTCTCTTCTCTCTTTCTCGTGTTTATGAGTGAAGTGGATGTCAAGTGAGTGGAAGTTGAATATCCTTCTGCTGACCCGCATCAACTTCCAGTATTTGAACTATGTAACTGTAATATCACAGCCATAGAGTGGTTTACAGCTCAGAAGGTCTGATGAATGAAAATTAATATTACAGACAAACAATGGGTGAATTAACTCAATGTAATCTAGAACACATTGTATGTACATTCAGTGTTCGTTACATCACAAAGAAAACAAATGACACTTCATGACATTTTCATGTCATAGAAAAAGTGTCATTAATGTTCATGTTGTGTATCTCGTCTTGTTTGTCATGTCATGTCATGTGACTCTTATGTCCATACCCTCAGGTGAAGTTTTATCCCACATTTCTTACTTTCACTGTGAATTTCAGTCTTTACTTTGTCTTTTTGTACAGAAAACGTCCCTGGAATTTGCTTGATACTATTATGTTTGTTTTATGAATATTTCAGTGACAGTTTCTGACACCAGGGTTTGTTTTCCTTTTTAATTGTTTGGCAGTAGACTAGTGTTGACCCCTGAGAATTTTGCAGATGTCAGCTTTTCAGGGGTCCATGATTATGTGCAGTACAGGGCATATGTGAAGCATTTGAAAAGTCAGGACAGTGATGATGTGGGATGAGATTGTTCTAGAAACAAATGTAAAGCCCATCCTCACTCTCTCTCTCTCAATCTTTCTTTCTCTCTCTCACTCTCTGTTGGTCTCTCGTCTCGCACAGTGCTTGTTTCAATCCTTCCAGTCTCTCTGAAACTCTGACATCGGTCATGAACTCAGCTCCTAGAACTCTGTTTTTGTGTGTGTGTGTGTGTGTGTGTGTGTGTGTGTGTGTGGAAAGACAAAGAGTGGAGAGAGAGAGATGGC
The DNA here is from genome assembly GCA_027481765.1 of Tenualosa thibaudeaui. NCBI lineage: Eukaryota > Metazoa > Chordata > Actinopteri > Clupeiformes > Clupeidae > Tenualosa > Tenualosa thibaudeaui. The sequence continues at coordinate 9,793,417 of JAIFZK010000022.1, forward strand.
GAGAGAGAGAGAGGGAGGAGAGAAGTCATTAGCCGAGAAGGCAAGAATGAATGAGTAACTCCTTAATTGTTGCTTATCTTTGTGGCTTTTTTTTTTATGGTTTACTCGTTCCGTGCTAAAAACAGTAGCATCTCAAGTCAGCCCCTGTGGGATTAGTGGAGAGATAATATAAGCACTCTGTGTTTACGGTTGTGTAACATCAAAAAGACATATATCTTTACTACACAATTATTTGGACTACCCAAACAAATCCTGTGTTCAGATGGATTAGCACTTTGCATGGGGCCTGTCACTATGATGGGTATTCGTTTGTGAATAAGACCTTACAGACATATTGTATCAACACACAGTTTGATATTTTACTGTCTTGATAATTAATCATGAAATCGGGGTAGGGTCTGGGATCTAACTTCAACTAAGGGTTGAATTAAACTGTCTGTCTGTTTGTCTGTGTGTGTGTGTGTCTCTCAGGTGAAGCCGAAGATCATTGAGCCACTGGATTATGAGAATGTCCTGCTTCAGAGGAAGACCCAGATTCTCAGTGATGTCCTGCGAGACATGCTGCAGTTTCCCATGGACGACTTCCAGGTTAGAGGCCAGACACCTCCACCTACCCACCCTTCAGTCATGACCCTCAGTCAGCTCAGGGTCAAGTTCAAGTTTCAGTTTATTACAGTTTTTCTCCCTCACTTCCAATTGAAGTATTGCTTCCAATACCCTTGTATTTGTTGAGCTACAATTACTGGAGCAGCCTATATTGTTGTGTTGTATAGGCTTCTAGCCTGCATCAGCAATGCGTTGTCCACACTACACATGTTCAGCAATACTACTTTCAAACAAATAGTGGCACCTGTGTTTGCACCCATCCTAGCCACACCTCTGATTCAAAGCTGATTTTGTGATGAACTGTTTACGTTCATCAGGTTCATCAAAGCTGATCACTGGAAAATAGTGACTACAGTTTCATGTGATATGCGGATGGTATCTGGGATAAAAACTCCATGCCATGCCAGCGTTAGGAGGTCTTAGCCAAACTGATATCAACATGACATGATGTGGTCACATGACAGGACATGATGTGGCTGTGGGAAGACATGCACCTGTTGAAGGATCATGCAGCAGAAATCTTGATTCAGACAGGGGTGTTCAAATGTTAAATATAATTGGGCTGTGCTGTGCCACTGTGGGCTAAGGTGCTCATACTGGGGACCTGGGTTCGAATCCTAACTAAGGTCATTTCACAATTCTTTCTGTCTCACAAATTTCTCTCTCTCACTTATTTTATGATAATATATGTTCCATCGGAATAAAGGCAAAAAGTAAAAAATATATACTTCAGGCTAACATTATACGTCAGGCTAACATTTTAAGTTGGTGGAATGAATGTAGGTAATAGACATTTGCCTTAAAGCCTGCACTGGAGGTGTGAAGCCATACAGTATAGTTTTTTTGTAAGTACTATTTTTTCTTCCTTCCCTTGTCAAAAACATGGCCATTTTTAAGATGGTTCACATGTGCTAAACTCATGGTATTTTGCACATACATCACACACATTTTCAGGCTGGGCCCCATGTGTGGACTTAACAGTGGACTTAACAGTGCCCCCTAATCTCACGCAGTTCCATGGTTGGAGTCAGTGATGCGCAAGCTGATCCGAATTGAGCAGTCCACTGTGGTCATCCGCGGTCACTCGCATATGGTCCTGTAATGTAATCCAGATACTGTTCCCTGTCCTCCAGTAATGGCTTCATTGTGGTCACTGTGTGCCAGCATTGTTATTTGTAGGGAAGCTTCTAAATCTGCAGGGGCTAGCAAGTGTATCCTTTAGTCAGATGTTTCATCATAGTGGTCACGGCACAAATCCAGCCAAACTGATGTCTACATGGCATGATGTGTTTATTTGGTCATCTGTGCTGTGTGAAGGCATGCACCTGTTAAAGGATCATGCAGCAGAAATCTTGATTCAGGCAGGGATGTGGAACAAGCAAGGTTTAATCACAACAATGTGGAGGATCAAAAATGCAAAAGTATAAGAAAAGTAAAGATCAGCACACTGGAGAGCTCCCATTAGAGTTTATATTTATTCACAGTTTTGAGCCCTTACAGCCCTTCCTCAGACAGGGGTGTTAAAATGTGTCAGGGGAATGCCTTGTGCCATAGTGGGGTAAGGTGCTCATACCGGGGTTTGAATCTGAACTAAACTAATTTCACAATTCTTTCCCATCTCTCTCCCACTCATTTCCTGACAATCTACTGTTCCATCTGAATAAAGGTAAAATGTCCAAACATGTACTTATAATAAAAAAAAACTTCAAATGTCAAGCTAAAATTTTAAGTAGGTGGAATGAATGGGGGGAATAGAAAAACATAATTTGTGGGGCTGTGGGCAAGGGCGCTTTAACACAACCCGAGACCCCTGGTCCACCACCACCACCCAAAAAAAATAAAAATAAAATACAGTATTCTTTCTTCCTTTCCTTTTTACAAACTTTGCCCTATTTTAGGTGGTTCACATGTGCTAAAACATGTGCATGTTTGCAGGGTGTGGCCTATAGGGACTTCATAGCGCCCCCTTGTGTCATGCAGTCCCATGGTTGGCATATAGTTTCTATCTATCTATCATATCTATCTATGCACACTAAAATTGTAATATGATTTGGGCGTTGTCCTTTAGATCTTGAGCTGTTCTTGCTGCCATCTGGTCTTGCAATACAGTCCCGATACCTCCCCCTGTCCTCTAGTAATGGCTTCATTGTGGTCACTGTGTGCCTTTATTGTTATTTGTTGGACAGCTTGAGAAGTCTTTATCTGCAGGGGCTAGCTGGTTGCTCAACCAGAAACATGCACAGAAACACGAGAGTGGGCCAAACACGTTGACACACACACACATATGGACTTGCTTTTGAGACACATACACACACACACACACACACACACACACATTCTCAGAAAATTCCCCCAGAAAACTTTTCCCTCACGCAACATCTCCACCCAAATGTTCATCCTCCTCACATATGCATCCACTAATGTTCATGTTCCCCATTCACATTCTTAGTGCAACAAATTGGACTGACATCAGATTAGGGCCCCTTTCTGGAATCCCCTGAACAGTGACTCATGTCACATTCATACTTTACAGTAAAACAACAGTAGATTGAAGGAATTGCAAAATACAGCAAATAAAGGGAATGATAGTTAAAAGCCAAATACTAATTCAATAAACATCAAACAAATTAAAGAAATAGAAATGACAGTGAAATACATACAGAACAAACAACAATGAAAAAAATTGAAAAACAAAATTAAAAGTGCCGGCTCTGGTCCTGGCTCAACACCCATCTCTCCTCACTCCTCTCTCTTTCTCTCATATATATATGTCCTCTCTGAGGGTCTGTGACTTAGGCACTAGCCCTCAGTCGAGTAGGTCTTATTTCACACATGAGTGAGGCGCTGGAGTGTAGGCTACATTGAACAACATCTCTGTGCCCTGAGGCCAACTGGGACATGCGTGCAAAGCCTTCCCAGCAGAGAGAGAGGGAGAAAGAGAGAGAGAGAGAGATTGTCTCAAAGATAGATAGATGAGATACATACATACAGTATGTAGATAGATAGATAGATAGATAGATAGATAGATAGATAGATAGATCAATTGGGGTCTTGGTCCTGGCTCACAGTTGACTGGAGCTGCAGGCTCTGGTCTGTGGGTGACTGCACAGGATTTCAGAAACATTGAGACAACAGGAAAGAATTAGAGAGTTTGGCCTGGCGCACACACACACAGACAGACACACACACACACACATACTTTTTAGACTTTATTCATTTTGAATTTATTGGGTATGGCTAGCTCTATTTGTTTTAAATGAAAAAGCCAAGAGAATGAGTTATAGAAATCATAGTTGGCAAGTGAACTGGATTACGAGTCTCTCCCCATAAGTATGCAACAACAGTAGATCTTTACCGGTGCTGCTATAATCTCTCTCTCTCTCTCCCTCTCTTTCTCTCTCTCTCTCTCTCTCCAAGATTCCAAAGCCAACGATTTCCAAGTCTATAAACCTTAGACATCCCTTTTCCTGTCTTGGCTCCTATGCTCACTGTCCACTCATGCTGTTTGGAAAGGAAGTCTGGCTGCTCCAGTGCTGGACCCATAAACTCCTAAAGACATTAGAGATGGATGACACAGACTGAGCTTTCTTTGCCTACTTGAGGCAAAGGATCCAAACGTTAGTTAGGTAGCTAGTTTACACTGGCTTGGATTCAGCTGTTTATCCCTGAACAAGGAAAAAATAACTAGTTGCCCTTGCTTACTTGATATAATGTATGAAGCAATTCGATCCTACTTTACATGCATTTGGATTCAGTTGTGCATCCGTAAATCAGGAGAATATAACTATCAGGAGAATATAACTACGCTATTTTTTACTACATAAAGTAGTGAGAATTAGATAACTAGTTTATATGCACTTGAAATTACAGGAGAGCATTAGCATGCAGCTAATGGAATGCCACAGGACCTCTGCCGTGTTGAAAACTAGCTGGTGTGGGCTCTGGGTTTTTGTTCAGGATTACTGAAAAGTAACCGCAGATGCACTGTGGCCCCCTCTAGTATGGCCCTGCACCTCTCCAGAACAGCATTACATTTCTAGCATGGCGGTGACATTTCTAGCATTTGGATCATATGCACACTACATGCAGCTACCTTTCTCTGTATGATCTTGCCAGCGGTCGCGTTCAAGCATATTGGTGGTTCTGCTAGCTGGGGGATGTGGAAGTCTGATGGGGGAGAGTTCATATAGAGTGCTCAGCTCATTCTCAATAGGTCAGTGAGCATGCTGAACTCTCCCTGAGCATGGAGGCCTTGGCGAGCTCCAACTGGGAAGTAGCGAGCCGTGTGACTGCTGCTCAGTTGAGAGTCTCCAAACTCCAAACGGGGGACTGGGATGGCTGGGAAAATAGAATTAGAGACGGATAGAGAGTCGCAGAGGCTTTTGATGTGAGAAGAAGTGCCTTTGACACATTGAGGTCTGAGTCTTAGTGTTGATTTAACACTATGCAGACCATTTCCAAATGTTCGATACCCTTTTCTGCTTTGTTGTAGGCCATTTTAATGATAAAAGCAAAAACAATCCCTGAGCATTCTGTTTCATTCCCAAACTACCTCCGCTACATTAACATCACATATGGAATTTTTAAAAAGGAAATCCTGTTGAACTGTCGAATCCTGTTAAACTCTCTTGAAATGTTCTATAGGCATTTGCGACTTTGCATTTTCCCTTTACTTAATATAAGTGAGGGCCCCAGTCTGACCTTCTTTTGTTGTATGACATAATTCTGGTTGTTATAAGATGTCTAGAGATATTACTTAGAGACAGGTTTATTTGTGTTTGTGTATGTTGTGTATGTGTGTGTGTGTGTGTATGTTTGTGTGTGTGTTTATGTGCACAATAAAACATTCACACTGCCACCTTGTTTGTATTGGATTCCAGATGTCCATGCTGCGGCGACAGGGTCGCACACTCTACTCCACCGTCCCTGAGAATGCCCGGAAGGAGGCCCAGAGCCTGTTTGTCAAAGAGGTGAGTGCCAGAACACTGCCAGACACTTACAGTGCACATCAAATCCTAGTCTGGCCTCATCCTGTGGCATCCCAGTCAGCACCAGCCTATAGAAACTACATACTTCACATATTATTAATTTCTTTAGCAGATGTCTTAGCTTTCAGCTTTAACTTACCACACAGTGCAGAGATAGACTGCATATTTTTACAGCAGTTTCTGTGCTTGGAAAGAAGAGTGAAGCTTAGCAGATGCTTACCCAAAGTGCCAGAGACACTAAAGCGAGACAGAGCCCAGGCAGTCAGAGTTGTAAAGGTCTGAAAGACAGAAAGAAAGAAAGAAAAAGAGAGAGAAAAAGAGGGCTACCATGAATTGGTTTCACACTTACAGGTGGTTTCACTAATTGGTGGTTTACCTGGCTGGCTGAAGTTGTAATTAGAATGAGCTGGTTTAGTGACGGTTGAAACAAGTAATTGGAAGAACTTTAATTTTCTGAAGTTGGACTTTCATAACTCTGTGGACAATGGCACTACAGCTACTCTGCCACACCCATAGCAAAGATTCTAGAGCATGATGCGCTAGAATTTTTGCCCATAGTATCAAGCCTGCCAATCAGAGACTTTGAACCCTGTGGAGGATGTGTGGACCCATCCCATTTTAGCCAATTAAGCTCCTGTTTAGTTCTCTATAGTCTACATTCCACATCAACCAACACCAGGGCCCCCCTACCCACAGGTGCTCTTGCCAACGCCCAGCCACAGAACAGATCTCCCTCTCCATGCTATGGGATTAGAGACAGAGAGAGGAGAGCAGACAGTTCCTTATTGAAAGCAGGTCTTTGGTGGTGTTAAAAGTAATGTATTGTGGTGGTGGTGGTGGGGGGGGGAGTAGTATTTGAAGGCAAAAGCCAGCTGGGTTTAGGCAGATGAGAACATTCCCGGCTTGCTGTGGTTACCATGCCACCCAAGATACTTGGAGACCAAACAAAAGGACTCACGCGTGCCTGAGTGTAAACGCACGCGCACACACACACAGATATATGCACGTGTGAGTATGCTTACCTCAAACACCACATCTCCTTAAGGCACCACACCATGCACCTCATCTCACACCATGCTCCCATTTATAAGTGGGCCTCAAGTGGAACACACACACGTACATAAACACACACACACACACACACAAACACACACATACACGCACACATACACACACACCTCACATATTAATGCTCAAGTGTTTGCACACACTTTGTCTCTCTTTCTCTAACTCCAGCATATATTGACATGCACATGTACATACACTCATGCACACACATACCCTACACAGCACAGTACGACACACACACACACACACACACACACAGACACACACTGTGCAATCCCCAAAGAAGTTCGAGTCAGGGTCAGTCTGGGTCTATGTCTCCCCTGGGACTGCTTGCACTGGGCGTAGTCTAAAGATGGAGTAAAGCGATCCTTCCCCTCACTCAGATGTAACATGACATCAGCGGCAGCTGCAGACCCTCTGGGCTCTAGCCAGGGAAGCCTTCTGAATCAAAAAAATGAAAAAAAAGACACATTTTCAATTGGATCATCACTCTGGACGGAGGGTTCCCCCAAGGCCAGCCTCGCCTTGTCTGTTTTTTTGTGATTTTGGGCCTTGTTTTTCAAATGCACCGCTAGATGATTTAATGTTGGGTTGGCAGTTAGTGTTTCTCCCTCTCTCTCTCTCTCTCTCTGTCTCTCTCTCTTGTTCAGCGGGGATGCTAAGTATCTTGTGCAAATGTCTTCCAGAAAGAGGAAGAACTTTATTATTTGAATACCCACTCGTATATTTTACTGATGTGATTCATATGTTTCTCACATCCTCACAGTCTGTGTGCCTCCATTAATCAGTTTAACTTGTATGGAAAAACATCTGGACTTATGACAGCGTTAAAAAGCTGCTGTATGCAAGGGCATGGTCAGAAGGTACTGTAAATCATAACAGTGAGCCACGACCTACTCTGGGTGATGCCACAAACTTCTACACATGAGTACACACATATGCAAGGTGGTTCGTCACACACACATTCCTTCCATCAAATAAGCATAGATTTGTACACATACATAGGCACACACACATACACACACACACACACACACACACACACACACATACAATCAAAGCCTGCACAGTATACACACACACTCATACACAAACACAAAGTACACAGTACACACACACACACAAACACACACACACTGTTGTTTCCCTAGGCTCATGTTGAGCCATGTGGAGGGTGGCGTGATGATGGATGAGAGAGAGTCATCAGACATGAGTATATCACAGTAACATAAGGAGCCAGTGGCAGGAGCCCCTATTATCTGCCCTACTGTTTGACAGAGACAGAGAGATAGAGAAAAAGAAAGAGAGTCCATTTCAGAAATAAGCATGTGTTTATGCACACACACATACACACACACACACATACACAGGACACAGCACATAGGACATAGGACACAGTCAGTCCCTCCTCACCAGGCTGGAGCTAGAACTCTCCCTGCCTCCCTCTATACATCCATCCATCCACTCGTTCACTCCCACACTCACTCCACCCTCTCATTTGCGTCTGTCGCTAATGAGATTTACGAGGGGAGGAGGACGAGGAGAGGAAGCCTCTGTGTTTTGGACGTTAATCCTGTCTTGAGTGCTCTGCCTCATTGCCTTAAGAAGTACTGATAGGGAACTCAAGCGTCCATCTCACCAGTAAAGCAAATCGAGGGAATAATGGAGGGGAATCCTATTTTAATGTCCAGCCCCCTTCGCTCGGCCCTCCCTAAGGATATTAGCATTAGCTAATGTTCCCCACTGCTTTAAGTGTGATTAGTTTTTTTTTTTGCTTTCTTTCGTTCTTTCTCTCTCTCTTTTGTCAGTCTTTCTTTGTTTGAGCAAAAGCTGCATGTAGAGAGAAAGAGAGAGAGGGAGAAAGAGGGTTCTTGTTCATGAGAACAACAAAGTGTATTCTCTGGAGGATTCCCCCTCTCTCTCTCTGTCTCTCTCTTTATTCTGGCCATTTAGTAATCTCTCAGGGGGTTTTGGAAACTTATTATGTAAGTTGTTTATAGTAAGGATGTAGTAATAGTGTGTGTTTGCAAGTGTGTGTGTGTGTGTGTGTGTGTGTCTTTGTGTGTGTGAGCTTGAATGGTTTTTAAGTGCATACACTGTGTGTGTGTGTGTGTGTGTGTGTGTGTGTGTGTGTGTGTGTGTGTCTGCTGGGGTGTCCAGTGTAGTTAGTACTTAGTAGTTGAATCAGCATCTGACCAGTATCTAACCAATATGTTCCATACAGTGCATCAAGACCTACAACTCTGACTGGCACGTGGTGAACTACAAATATGAGGATTATTCTGGAGACTTCCGGCAACTTCCAAAGTAAGAGTTTTAATTATAACTGAGGGTCAGCAGGGTCGGGTGATTGGCAAGTCCATTAACATGGAGTTGGATAGAGAAAGAAGGAGAGAAAGGGATGGAGTCAGAGGGAAAAGAGCAGGATGAGAGAAGCTGAGAGTGAAAGAGTGTAATTGAATTGTGGCAAGGGCTGTTTCTCCACTGGCGTCCTCAGCAACTGACAGACAGCTCAGCTGGCAAGAGACAGAGCAGGAAATGCACGTCCATTTCCTTCATCGCAGGGCTGACCACAACAATACAGCCCTTCCTCTCCACTCCTCTCCTCTCTTCTCTTCTCCTCTCCTCTCCTCTCCTCTCCTCTTCTCTTCACTTCTCCTCTCCTTTCTTCTCTTAACCTGTAATTTCCTCCTCTTTCCTCTTCTCGTCTCTTTGTTTTTCTCCTCTCCTCTCCGCTGTTCTCTTCTCCTGTCCTCTTCTCTCCTAATCTTCTACTGTCCTTTCTACATCTCTCCTCCACTGTCATCTCCTCTCCTTTCCTCTCCTCCCCTCTCCCCTCCCCTCCTTTCCTCTGCTCTCCTCTCCTCTGCTCTCCTCTCCTCTCCTCTTGTCCTTAGTTACACCTTCTGGACCCAGGTTGGGTTATTTCTGGACCTAGCAGATGACCCAGAGACCAGTTCTGTCCAAGTACAATAGTGAGGATAACATCTGATCTGCTAACCTGATAGTTTTCTCTCTCTCAGTTTATTTAGCCATTTAGTCCTTTCTTCCTCTCCTTTGTATCCTCTCTTTCCTTTGTTTCTCTCTTTTCTTTTGTTTTAATCTATCTGTCCCTGTGTCCCTCTATCACAGTATTTACCCCAGTTTCACATGGTCCGTTAGTTCGCTTTTTGCCTCTAAGGGTAAATGGTGTCTGTTCTGCAGATGTTGCAGAGGTCTGCACTAACAGATGTTCATGTCACTTCATGACACTCAAAACACTGTGACCCTTGACCTTTGGCTTAGATCATAGTTACTATAAACAGTGCATAAAATGGTACCACTGGATATTCTGATTCGACACATGTGTTTGACAGTATGATAGTTTTGGGAAGTCTTTTGGGAATTGGTTTTACAGTTCTTCATTACATGAATGAAGTCATTGCTCTTTACTCCACCATTGTAAAGACTTGAAATCACCAGCTTTCTGAAAGATGGAGACTGCGTGTTTTGGCCAGGTCTGAAAGCCTGAATCTTAACCTCAAGCTGGAAGAGAACTAGCCTGGCTGCACCCTCGGCCTAAATTCCTGTGTGAGATCTTCCAGCACCTCCTCACCACACTGTTTTGTTTTTGTCGCAGTAAAGTCCCACGGCCAGAGAAGCTGCCCGCACACATATTTGAGGTGGACGAGGATGCAGACAAAGATGAGGTAGGTTGAGACTACAGTTGCTCTGCTCTGGTGTTCATTTAATTTGTGTGTGTGTGTGTGTGGGGGGGGGGGGGGGTTGTGTGTGTGTGTGTGTGTGTTCATACATACATGTGATGCATATGCATTTTTCTCAGTGTTACAGTAATACATGTCAGTGTGTTTTCATGTCTGCGTTTGAGGTGTGTGTTTGGGAGTAGGGTTGGTCTGAATGAAACAGTGAAAGGCTGTCTGGACCCTCCATCCCTTTGCATGCTGAAAGAGACAGGAAGTTGGCCCAGAATTGAACTGAGCCAGGACTTCCTTTTCCACTTGCGTGATGATTGGCTGTTGACCTGATTGTGATGTCAAGGACGTTCCTCTTTAAGAGTGCCTTCCTTTTGCCTTATGGCTGCAGATTCTGTTTTGGATCTGGCCTTGGCATGTGATGATGCTGATATTGATATATACTGCATCATTATTGCAGTGCAGGGCATTCATGTTAATCGGAAGAAGAGATGATTGAAGAGATGTTTGAAGTGCTGACCATAGCATTTTTTGAGTCTCATGATGGACGTGTTTTGTTCTCACAACCAGTTTTAGGATTTCAGGGCATGCACAAGTGTATTATGTTTTCTACAGGTGTTATTCTACAAGTCATCTCCAAAATCATGCATGTATTCACTCTTATTATTGTAAATGGGTTTTATGGGCCATAGATAATGTGTGTGTGTGTGTGTGTGTATGTGTGTCTGTACCTGTGCTTATAATCAGTTTCTCTATGTTGTGTTTAGGACACAGCATCTCTTGGGTCCCAGAAAGGGGGAGTGTCCAAACATGGCTGGCTGTACAAAGGCAACATGAATGGAGCCATCAGTGTCACCATGAGAGTGAGTAATCATGCATGTGGGCGTACACATACACACACACACACACGCACACACACACACACGCACACACAGGTCTCTCAACATGGACATCTCCATGGGGAATGTTCCTTTGGAAGGCTAACAGTTCAATGGCACATGAAAGGTGCTTCTGAGTGCTTATCTTTCATGCACACACACACGCACACATGCACACTTACACACGCCTATGCTTACACTGACACTTTGGACAAAAGTGTCACAAACAATAAACTGTATGAAGTGTGTGTGTGTGTTTGTATTTTGTGTTTGTGTGTGTGTGTGTGCAAGGCCTTATCTTTTGCCCTCTGCCATTGTCACGGTGGCCTTTAGTCAGATAGAGTGTTTATGGGTAAAGGAGTTCCCCCTTTAATCAATAAATAGACACACTATTCCTCCCTTTAGCTAGACAAAAAACAGGAAGTAGATCCTATCACACTTCCTGTCCCCTTAAAGGCCTGTTGACCTCGCAGTGTTCCCATGGCCCAGCCTCACCCCCACCTTTCGTCACGCTAACTTTAGCACAGAGGTCATGCTGGTTTGACCTTTACTGTTTATATACTGTACCTCTATTGTTTTTGTTTACTTTGCAATTACTTTTCTGCATTTCTCTCATGTTTCCCTCCTTCGCCTCTCTCTCTCTCTTTCTCTTCATCTTTTTCTTCATCCACCTCCTTGTTTTTCTCCTGATATTTTTCTCTTCAGTTTAGAGAATTCAGGAGAATTCTGACTGTAATTCTCCCTTTTTTGCAAGGCAATCACTTCTTTCCTCTCCTCCTTCTTCACCTGACTTTCATGACCTTTCCTTCAATGATCCATGTCTCGATCTCTTGCCACCAATCCCTCTCCACCTTTTGCCATCATCTTGTTTTCTCCCTCCCTCCTCCCTCCATCCCTCTTTTTGTCCCTCCCTCTCTTCTCCTCATTCTTCTATCCCTTTCTCCTACCTTACTTCTCTCTATCATTCTCTCTCTCCCCTTGTACATAAATTCTTCTATCATTCTCTCTTCACCTAAATTCATTATATTTTGCAGCATAATCATTTAAAAAGAAAATTTACATGGTTGGAAGTACAGTAGTATTGCCATAGCATAGAGCCTCCAGAAATACAGTAAAGAGTCAAGCATATCATTATAATCTCATATAAGCAATCATATAGTATGTGTCTGTCTATGTGTGTCTCTCTCCGGTCCTCCTCAGTCGTTCAAGAGAAGGTACTTCCATCTGGCTCAGCTGGGTGACGGCTCCTACAACCTCAACTTCTACAAGGATGAGAAGATCTCCAAGGAGCCCAAGGGAACCATCTTCCTGGACTCATGCATGGGTGTGGTGCAGGTAAGGGCTACCGGTGTGTGTGTTTGTTTGTGGTCAAGCTGATAGAGAGATAGAGATCTTTGCTTACATAAAATGTCTATCCAGATTACCCCAAGTATGCACACACACAGAAATACACACAATATAAGCTTTTCCAATATTGTGTAAAAATGCATAAACTCTAATAAATCTGCCATGAATTGCCATAAATTCATCTGGAGATAGGTGTGAGTGTGTGTGTGTGTTCATTTGTGTGAACAAATGTTCTGTCACTCCTAAATATTATCCTTGTACATACCATTTCCATCTGAACACACTCCCAGAGCCTGAGAAAGCCTCTCCCACTCACTCAGGTTGATAGACTGTCAGGGGGAGTGTTTTGATAGTAAGCACAATTTGGAAAGGAACACAAACTATCCAGGGATAACATTATTCTTAGAACAGGTACCATAATACTGTTGCCTTGTCTTTCTCTCTTGTCTTGTCTTTCAGCCCTGTCAACTCTTTGTATTTATATCTCTCTCTCTCTCTTCCCTTGCTCTTTTATCTCTTTCTCCCTCGCTTTTTCTTGCTTTGTCTCCCCACTTTCTCTCACTGTGTCCCTGTCTGTTTGCCGCTTCTCTATTTCTCTTGCTTATCTTCTCCTTCACTCTCTCTTTTTTCTTTCTTTCTTTCTTTCTTTCTCTTTCTTCTTCTCTATCTCCCTCACTCTGTCAAACAGTAGGGCAGATAATAGGGGCTCCTGCCACTGGCTCCTTATGTTACTGTGATATACTCATGTCTGATGACTCTCTCTCATCCATCATCACGCCACCCTCCACATGGCTCAACATGAGCCTAGGGCCACAACTGTGCGTGCTTGTGTGTGTGTGTGTCTGAGTGTGTGTGTTTGTGCACTTACTTTTGTGTATGTGTGTGTATAGACTTAGTACTCTGTGTGAGTGTGTGTGTGTGTGTGTGTATGTGTATTGAGCCAGTCTAATAATATGTGTTTGCAATATGGTCTTCAGTGAACTAGCCTGTCTAGGCTAGACTATCAAAGACAGATCTGGCAACTTCTCACACAGAACCATAATTTGAAATATGTATTAATTTACCTTTAGTAAACAAAATAGATTGATTTTAAAAACATCTGTTTTAACCTTTTGCTGTCCCTGACCCTGTCCTGTTTTGGGGTGTGTAGAATAGCAAGGTGCGTCGCTTTGCATTCGAGCTGAAGATGCAGGACAAGAGCACGTACCTGCTGGCCGCAGACAGCGAGGGGGAGATGGACGACTGGATCGGCACACTCAACAAGATCCTCCACTCCAGCTTTGAGCTCGCCATGCAGGAAAAGAGGAATGGGGACTTGCATGATGGTGAGTCTGTGTGTGTGTGTGTGTTATGTGTGTGTGTGTAACTGTATTAGTGAGACTATGCATGTGTGTCAGTGTTCCTGCGTACCCATGTTAGTGTAAGCATGCATGTGTGAAGGTGAGTATACAAATGTGTGTGTATGTGTGTGTGTTTATATTTGTGATAATATGTGTGTGTTTGTGTGTTTCTGGTTGCCTTGGTGTCGGTGGATGTACAAGATTGTCTGAAGGTTGTATGTGTGTACTGTATATGTTTCTGTTTGTGTGTGTGTGTGCGTGCGTGCGTGCGTGTGTGTGTGTGTGTGTGCGTGCGTGTGTATGTGCATTCCTGCTGTCTTCATACATCACATTTAGTGCACATTCTTGGGTGGTTTGTGTGTGTATTTATATATGTGTGTGTGTGTGTGTGTGTGTGTGTGTGTGTGTGTGTGTAATTCCTGTGCTGGGAGGGATTGGTCGCAGAAGTGCACAGCTGGGTGTGTGCTTTATGTGTCTGTCGGGCCTGGCGTTTGTGGTCCTAATTGAGAAAATGTGTCCCAACATATATACAAGCTAGTCACTACTGTGTATGTAAATGTGTATCAGGGCGCGCGCGCGTGTGTGTTCTCAAAAAGACCACCCGTGCTTTTAACATGCCCTCTTATAATATCTTTACACACATGCACACACACACCCACACCACACACGTACATGCCCACATGCACAAATGCACACCCACCCACCGACACACACACACACACACACACACACACACACACACACACACACACACATACAAACACAAGGCCAGACACACTGTTCAGTGACTCTTAACACCTCTTAACTCTACATACTGTCTCTCAACAATGGCTGTGATGCCTCATTACCGAGCTGCCACATTTTTCTAGCTCTCTAGATGTGTCAGAGATAGATGTAGTGGGTCACGATAGAGCCATTACAGAGGTGGGGCAGAGAGGTGTGTGTAAGTGCAAACTAAACACTGGGTTGTTTGTTTGTTCATAGTTGTGTTTGTTTTGTTGTTTTTGGTGTGTTTATGCACCTGCAGACGATGAGCTGGGAAAATCTGACATTTCAGCTGGGAATTTCCAGGACAGTTTTCAGGTATAGAATCTCCCTCTCTCTCTCTCTCTCTCTCTCTCTCTCTCTCTCCCTCTCCGTCACTCTTTCTCTTTCTCTCTCTCTCACACACACAAGCACATACACAGAAACACACACATACACATGTGTACTGTATGTGTGTATTTTGTAGGGGTTGTCTTTGCCCCTTCTAGAGTTTTGATTGACAGCTTAAAAGCCTGTACTACTGTAGGGGGCTGAAAACACAGCAACCCCCCTTACCTTATCCACACACACTCCTGGAAAACACATTATTCCTTGCGTACAACACTCATCTACTGCCTCCTGCTTTTCCACTAACCCTCTCTTCCTCTCTCCATCTCCCCCTCCTCTCTTTCCCTCTTTCTATCTCTTACCCTTTTCTCCATCTCTGTTCCCCTCTCTGCATCTCTTTCTTTTCTCTCCACCTTTCTCTCTCTCTCTCTCCCTCTCTCTCTCTCTCTGTCTCTGTCTCCACCTCTCCCTCCTCCCCTCCTCTCTCCTCTTCTCTCCCCACTTCTTTCCCTCTCCCCCCCTCTCCATCTCTCTTTTCTTGACACATGGTTTCCTAGCCTTTCTCTCCTCTCTCTCCCCTTTGTCATCCCTTCCCCTCATCTGTTTCTTTCTGATCTCTGACATGAACCAGTGTTTTCTCAACTGGTTCTCTTCACTTTGTGTATGTGTGTGTGTGTGTGTGTGTGTGCTCTCCCCTTTTTTCATTGTCTTTTTACTGTCATTTCCTCTCAGTCTCTCTCTCTTCCCCCTTTCCCCTTCTGCCCCTCTCTCTCTCTCTCTCTCTCTCTCTCTCTCATTGTCTCTTTCTCCCTCCATATCTGTCCTCCCTACTGCACAACTCTCACAATTCATACGTCTGTCTGTTTCAGTCTCATTCACTCCCTCCCTCCCCTGTCTACCTGTCATGCAGTTTCATATCATATTTCATCATTTGGACAGATCCAGGTGAAACGACAGATATTGTTAATTATTGTTAAGCACAACACAAGACAACCTAAGACAGCCATAACAGAGTGACTCAGTGTTGAACAGTAGAGTTACACAAGCCTATCAGGTACTCTGACTCTTTTCTTGATCAAGAGCTGGACAGCTGGCCTACAGATGTAAGCCTGACTTTCTTATTTTTTCTGTCTTTCTTTCTCTATCACTCTTTTCTCTCTTTTTCTCTCTTTCTGCTTCCCTTTCTCTTTGCTGTTTTTCCCAGCCTCACTCTCTCAAACACTAACCCATGTGAATCCTAGAGAAGCTTTTTCCCCAAGCACACACATTTGTTTTTTCTGTCTTTCTCTTAATGGTTTTGTCAGAGTGCCAGAGACATTGAGACCAAGATGAGGAATGAGACCCGGCTCAAACTCTTCACCCTGGACCCCGACACACAGGTGACTGCATCGGTTCCTGACTGAAAATATGTACAAAAACATATAAGCTGTTTCCTAATTGTAAATGTGATTGTGTGTATGTGTGTTTATGTGTGGATGTGTGTGTGTGTGTACAGAAACTGGATTTCTCAGGCATTGAACCAGATGTGCGCCAGTTTGAGGAGAAGTTTGGCAAGCGTGTGCTGGTCAATTGCAACGATCTGTCATTCAACCTGCAGAGCTGTGTGTCTGAGAATGATGAAGGACCTACTACTAATGTACGGCTTTGCATTACATTCTGTCTCACTCACTCACTCATTCAGTGACTCCCAGTGACTCACCCATTCAGTCACTCACTTCCCTAGACACACACATACACAAACACACACACACACACACACACACACACACACACACACACACACACACACATACACAAACGCTCCTCATATTTGTAGCATTGATGACACAAGTATGGCATTCATAGTACATATTCATCAATACACTATTGAACATTAATAAATTATGCAGAAAGGTCCTGTGCTCTCAGACTAGCCTTCATGCCTGTGTGAGTGGAGAAACAGAGCTCTGGGTAATGGCAAAATGCCACTGTGTAAAGAAACAAGACAGAGCCGTCTGATAACTGGTTTCCTGCTGTCTCTTTTACTCTCTGAGAACATTTGTATGGCTCAGTCTGTGCATGGGTGTAAGTGTGTGATGCTAGGAGTAAAAACACACACACACACACACACTGAGTCGGTCAGTGTGTTGGAAAAAAGAGAAAGAGAGAGAGAGAGAGAATCCCTGATGTCCCTGAAAAAAGCTTTTTCATTATATTTTAATTTCTTGTCATTGCAGTGGGTGCATTGCATTCAGTGAAGTAAAATGTTATAATCGCATCATAATTACTCAATCACCATGCTTACTAGAAAATTCTAA
This sequence comes from Tenualosa thibaudeaui, assembly GCA_027481765.1. Classification (NCBI taxonomy): domain Eukaryota; kingdom Metazoa; phylum Chordata; class Actinopteri; order Clupeiformes; family Clupeidae; genus Tenualosa; species Tenualosa thibaudeaui. The sequence continues at coordinate 9,810,725 of JAIFZK010000022.1, forward strand.
ATGTGTACAGACACAATCCACGTCATCACCTAATGCAGTCTAAAGGACAGCCTCTCTGCCAAAGCCCCTGGCTCGATTGTCTTGACCTTGACCTTGATACCTCAACTTTGACCTTGATAGTGATCAGCATCCTCCTTCTGCCCATCTTGTCCTTATTAGGTGGAGCCCTTCTTCGTGGTGCTGTCGCTCTTCGACGTGCAGAACAGCAGGAAGATCTCAGCCGACTTCCACGTGGACCTCAACCACCACCTCGTCCGGCAGATGATTTCTCACCACGCAAACCAGCACATCAACGGAGGCTCCGAGGGCACAGGGGTGGTAGAGGGGCAGGTCAGCGGCCTGCCAGAGGGGGCGCTCAAGTACCCTACACAGGTGTGTGGTACAGCACTCAGTGTATGCTTGGTACAGCACTCAGTGTATGTTTGGTGGCAGCTCAAGACTATACCTGTGGGTGTAATGTTCCTGTCCTGTCCTGTCTCCTTGTACCCTTAGTTTGAATCCTTCTGTCTCCTCCTCGTGTCACTTCCTGTTGCTCTTTGTTTACTTCCTGGTCCTGTGCTCCATGTGCTCCTTTGTTTATCCTTACCCTGTGTCCCGGTCCCTAGCTCCGCCCCTCACCTGTACCTTGTCATGTTCATTATTAGTCTTGTTAATCCCTGCCTATTTTCACCTGCTCCCTGTTCTGTAGTTTAGCCCAGTGTATTTAAACCTTCATGTCTCCTCAGTCCTCAGCTGGTCATTGTTCATGCATGGTTATGATGTGGCTTGTCTTCCTGTGATCTCCTGCGTGTTTCTTAAACCCATTTTTAAAGCCATTTTTGGTTCTGAGATTGCTGTGTGTTTGGATCCTTGCCATATACCTCTCCAGAAACGTGACAGTGGGCAAACTAGTGTGTGTTTGTGTGGATACTTGTGTGTGTGTGTGTGTATCATCGAATCCTTTGGTTGCCGCTAGCATCTCACCCATTAGCATGTTGCTTAAAAATGTCCACAGAGTTCCGGTATTTTTCCTATTTAAAACTTGACTCTTCTGTAGTTACAAGGTGTACTAAGACCGATGGAAAATGGCATTCGCCGATTTTCTAAATGGATATGACATGGAACTATGCTCTCATCCCAGCGTAATAATCAAGCAGAGCAAGTAGTTCAAGGCATAGATCAAGTAGGCAAGTATAGCTCAACGAGTCCAGGCCACTGTTCCTTGATTATTACGGCGGAACAATACGAACGATGCTATAGTATAATGCATGATATAGTATAGATGTGATCTATAATGAGGGGATGTGTGTACACTCCAGGGTGTGTTCTCTGTGACGTGTCCCCATCCTGACATCTACTTGGTGGCTCGCGTAGAGAAGGTGCTGCAAGGAGGCATCACACACTGTGCCGACCCCTACATGAAGAGCTCGGACCCCACTAAGGTGCTTCACACGCATACACACACACACACACATGCATGCACACACACTCTCACACACACGCGTAAGCCATTCCGAATAAATGTGAATAGCATACCTAATATTTTACTCACTTCACACAGAGCTGTGACTTGTCTCAGACATCTCATAATTCTCAAAAATAGAACACTGTTGCCACTGAAATCACTTTCAATATGAAACACACACACACACACACACAAACACCCTCAGTTTATCACATTACATTCTCACATATTTTATTTTATTTAAAATATGCCTAAAATAAAAAGTACTGTAATCTTAATGAAGTATTTGTATGGTTTATGGGATTCTATTGTGTGCTTACTGAGTTTCATTTTAAAGAGGTTTGCCACATCACTATTACTGAATGCAAGGTAAACAAATTCCTTCTGATCCAGCACCAACAATTAGCCTTTCTCTTCTTCTCTGACCTCTGACATGTTCCCCAGGTTGCTCAGAAGGTGCTGAAGAATGCCAAGATGGCTTGCCATAGGCTGGGACAATACAGGATGCCTTTCGCCTGGGCTGCCAGGTAACACGTTCTTGAGTTATGCTGTACCCCCCATTCAGACCTGGATTTATCATTTAATCTTATCCACCTCAGACCTCAAGTGTCAATTTTGTACACGCTTACCTCCATCTTTTGAGAGGATCAGATAGGCTCATATGTTGATAAAGAATTTTGATTTTTTTTTTTGATAAAGTTTTTAAAAAAGTTTTTACCATTGTTGACCTTGTTCCTATAATGTGCCTATAATGTGAATGTAATTCTGTATGTGTCAATTTCATCAGACCTTGTTGGTTAGCACCTCTTCCAGTGATTTGATCTTTTTTGGGGGGATCTGTAGGCCACTGCAATGTGAATATAACTTTACCAACCCCAGAGAAGTCTTCTTTAGCAAGCCGTGTTCACACTGTGCTCTCTATGTACATCTAGGCCTGTGTTTAAGGACGCCTCAGGGACCCTGGACAAGACCGCCTCTTTCTCACCCCTCTATAGACAGGATAGTAACAAACTCTCTGATGAGGACCTTTTCAAGCTGCTGGCCGACTTCAAGAAGTGAGCCCAGGCCTTGATTCATTTATACCTCTCTTATGTTTTAAACTTAGATACTCCATTTAGAAACGTTGTGTGAATCACAACCAGGGCTTTAATAGTGTGGTTTGTGACAGGCTGATGATAAGTGTACCAAATTGTATACACTGATGTACCCATAAATTTCCCAGCCATTAACTGAGGTTAATACATTGATTTTGCAAAACATCTTTAGCTATGAGGTTAATATACAGGGGAGTGCTATACATAGAAATGCAATTCTATTCCTCAATCTACTTTCTCATTACATAATGAACTGATTCAGTTTTATTATGTAATGTTTAATGTTTAATGAACTGTGGTGAATAAATGGGTTTGTTTTTAAAATTTGCATAAAACACTGTCCTGCTGTTTACACATGGGGCATAGTATATGCTGGTGTTGAATGACATACGTGGCTTATATTCGGAAATTGCTGTTTTCATTTCACACTCTCTCTGACCTTACCAGTACATTTGCTACGTATTTATTATATTTGTTTTAATGTGAGATAGTTGGATGGGATACTGATTTGAGGTTCGGTTACACACTTTTGCCCGGTTTTGTTTTCCACTCTGCAGACCAGAGAAGATGGCTAAACTCCCAGTGTTGCTTGGCAATCTGGATGTGACCATAGATAACGTTGCCCCTGATGTTTCAAGTAAGTCATCCCAGAATTCATGCAGCATACAGAACATGTTCCAATTCACTACACCTTTGGATTTCTTGAGTTCTGTGGTAATGGTGATTGGTCACACATATTCATTTGATTGCCAATCACATATGCCATCTGTGTCTTCTGTCTGGTCAGATAGTCAGTCACATATGCAGTTTGGGTCTTCTCATTGGTTAGATTTTCAGTCGCATACACCATCTTTGTCTTCTTATTGGTCAGATTGTGTGACTTCCTCCTACATCCCTGTGAGACCCTTCACGCTGAATGGTAAGGGTGGGGCTCTGATAGAGGTGGAGGAGTTTGTGCCCTGCATCGCCAAGTGCTCCCAACCCTTCACCATCTACAACAACCACCTCTATGTCTACCCCAAACACCTTAAGTACGATGGACAGAAGTCCTTTGCCAAGGTAAAAGCCAAGATCTTAAGTAATAACAGGCTAGCTAGCTGAATTAGCTTTTTTCATGTTCTTATTGGCAAAGGTTAACTGAGATTATGTCATTATGAGATACAAAACTGTCAGGGAACTAAAAATATGTTTTGCCAATGCGAGGAAGCAACAACTTGAAAAAAAGAGGACGTTTTTTTAAAAAATACTATAAATATTTTGTTGGCATTTGATGTTTATATTGAACATAATTCTTGATGAATGATTAAAAATACAGTGTCTCCCATCATAATGACGAGTCACCCAAGGGTGAACTCTCTTACGCTTGGCCTAAAAGCCTCTGTGTTTCCCACTGGCTCATGTATAATGTACACTGGATGTAGCTACTGAATGTAGCTATTATTTCTTGAGTGCTGTTTTGGCTGCCTGTTTCGCTACATTACTGCAGCCAGACTTCCTGAAGCAGCGTCCAGATGGCCAGCTTGCTGAAGTCGAAGTTTTCAAAGCCAAGTGATGCATCTGCAGTTTTTGACCAGAACAGTAGCAAGTGCAAAATAAACAAAATGGGCATTCAAACAACATTGGCATGGTGGTCACAGAGGAGGAAAAAAGATGAACACAATTTGTGAATAATCACCAGTGAATAGCAATTTGTGGAAAAATCTCCACTAAATATTGTCGTCACTCCTCTTTTCTCATGTCATGTCTCTATTCTTGTCCTCCTTTCCTTTTCATTTCTTCATTTGTATCCATTTCAGGCAAGGAATATTGCAGTCTGTGTGGAGTTCAGAGATTCGGATGACGAAGATGTTCAGCCTCTAAAGGTAATGCACTCACAAACACACACAAACATACACACTCACAAACACACACACACATACAGAAACACTCACGAACATGCACATACACACACAAACACTCACAAACATACACAAACACTCACAATCACATACACTCACAAACACACACACTCACAAACACACACACTCTATTTAACACTCTGTTAACCCAGTTAGTATATACAGAAGTAGAAGCTAGTCCAAAGGACACAATGCAGAAAAACAGTAACAAGATCAAGACAATCAGATAGTCCTTTTATCTGCAATAAAAGGAATATTTGATTGTCTGTGTGCTTCTGTGAATTCCGTTTTTTACATCACATCTGCTACTCCTGGGAAGCACCATCTTGTTAAGACTAACACAAGCTAAGTGGAGGTGCTAATTGGGTACAACTCCTCACTTTTGGAGGCTTTAGCTAAGTAAAACAAGTACAAAGTACAAGACAAAGTAGTACATGTAAGAACCAGTTTTGTACAGTAGTTCTGTGCTATCTTTTTCCCTGCAGTGCATCTACGGTAGGGCCGGAGGTTCCCTCTACGCTAAGCATGCCTTTGCAGCAGTGTTGCATCACCAGCAGAACCCAGAGTTCTACGACGAGGTAGCACCCCCTTTAATCTCAAGCAACAGCACAGCAAACTGTAAACTTAGAGGGCTGGTTTCCCTTACAAAGATGACGGGAAGTCCAGCCCTACACTCAAATCCATAAAACCTATACAGGAAACTGGCAGCATATGCAATCTGTGTGTGCTTTAGGTTTTGACATTACATCATGCATGTGTGTGTCATCATATAAATCCTATGTTCAGTACCAGCTGGAACTGATCATTCAATGCAGCTGCCAAATTTGCTGCTTTAGTATTATGATCTGTTTATGTGAAAGCTCTTACTGGTTTCTGACTGATGATTCTTTTTGTCTTGCATTCACTTTTTTCCTTTTCTCCGTCTCGCTTTCTCTCTCTCTCTCCCCTCTTCTCTCCTGTCTCTCTCTCCTTCTGCCCTGTCTCTGTCCCTTGTTCTCTCTCTTTCTCTCTTTCTCTGTCTCTTTTTGCTTCCTGTCTCTGTGACTCCTAGATTAAGATTGAGCTGCCCACGCAGCTTCATGAGAAACACCACCTGCTCTTCACTTTCTACCACATCAGCTGCGACAGCAATGCCAAGAAGAGGGATGTGGTGGAGACTCAGGGTAGGACTGTGTGTGTGTGTGTGTGTGTGTCTATCTGTTGGCCATGCATTTGGAGAGGTTTATCAAAGTTTCTCCAGATTCAGTATAGAAAAGCTTAGTTGGCTAGATTATTGTCCAGAGTCTTGTGTAGTCCAGCAGGAATGTAGCTAGCGATTCCCAAAGACATGGTGGTGCATGTGTGTGTGTGCGTGTGTGTACGTGTGTGTATGTGTTTGTGTGTGTTTGTGTGTGTGTGTGTGTGTGTGTGTGTGCTTGCCATGCACTTGGAGAGGTTTAGCAAAGTTTCTCCAGCGATTCCTGAAGTTTTTATAGTTTTGGCGTGTGTGTGTGTTTGTGTCTTTGTATGTGTGTTTCTGATCTCTGTGTTCTGTGCTACAGTGGGCTCCTGTTGGCTCCCTCTGCTGAAGGACGGCAGAATCATCATGAACGAGCAGCACATCTCCGTGGCATCCAACCTTCCCCCCGGATACCTCAGCTGTCAAGATGGCATCACCAAGGTAACACAGCTCACCTGGGGGAGGAGAGCTATGTTACCTTGTTTGTTTGTTTGTTTTGTGTTGGTTGTTGTTTATTGTTTGTGTTTTGTGTTCTTTAGCACCCAGGCCCTGATGTGAAGTGGGTTGACAGTGGAAAGCCTTTGTTCAGAGTGGCCACACATCTGGTGTCCACCATCTACTCTCAGGTAGAAGCATACACAGTATTAGTGAAATATCATCAAAAGTTCAATAGTATGTGACTTACATTTAAAAAATGTTCCTCTTTTTTCTTCAAATGACTATTTGACATGTGCATGTAGGGTCTTCCAGCTCTACAGCTAGCTGCAGCTATGTGCATTGTCTGTCTACAGTCTCTGTACTGGTGCTACATCTATCCATCCATCTTTTGGATGGATTTCATGTGATATATACTTGATGTAATATGAATGTATTTTAAATTTAAATAGAGAATCTTTCTTTTTTCTTCCATTCTTTTCCCGTGTGCAGGATCAGCACCTCCATAATTTCTTCCAGCACTGTCAGAACACAGAGATCTCTCCTCAAGCATCAGATGGAGAGCTGGTCAAGTACCTCAAGGTGAGACAGCTGACTGGGCAGAATCGAGGGAATCACAGTTTTTATTTTTTTATCACATGTAAATGTATGTCTGAGAATAGTCTTGGGATCCACTAAAACTACCTCTTAGATCTTAGTTCCCTGTCTCCTCTAGTTCTTGAACATCAGCTGTACTTTACATTGCCTCTCAAAGTTATTTAAATCACAACATATTGATATTCATATTCACCAACGTGTTTGTATTATTTTGATGATTTTCTGAGTGATGTGATTAGGTACAGTAAGTCTCATTATGACTTTGTGTTGTAATTCTATTCCCTTCAGAGCCTTCATGCTATGGAGGGTCATGTGATGATCAAATTTCTGCCCACCATCCTGAACCAACTGTTCCATGTGCTGACCAGTGCTACACACGAGGATGTGGCTGTCAATGTGACCAGGTGAGTGTCAATCCCAAAGAGCCATGTCAGCAAGAATCCTTAAAGGAAAAGTCTGGTGTAAATGAACCCTTATCAATGTTGCTAGAGCTCACTGAGTACTGTCGGTTGGAAGAATAAGAAAATTCAACAAACAAATACAACATAGACTTAATTTGCTGACTGAATGGGGACTGAATTGAGTTTCAGTGTTAGCTGCTGTTTTACTTTTCGGTCCACATTGTCCCAAATTTACTAGTCCCTCTTCCTACTGATAGTGCTCAGTGAGCTGAAACGAAAGGAATACAGGTTGATTTATGCTGGACCTTTCCTTTAAATGAACTCATGGCTTCCAAATCCTTGATCATTTTCTGTCCTGCCCCCCACCCTTCTTCTCCTACCTCCTCTTCTTTCTCACCTCCATTACTAATTTATTCCATCCATCCATCTTAACCTCCGTCTATATTTACAATCTCTGTCTCTTTTTCTCCTGCTCATTTCCCTCTTTCCTCTTCACTTTGTCTTTGTCTGTCATCGTTCCCACTCCATATTTTTAACTCCTCTGTTCTGTCCCATCAGGGTCATGGTGCACATAGTTGCCCAGTGTCACGAGGAAGGACTGGAGCACTACCTGAGGTCTTATGTAAAGGTAAACATCACACACACACACACACACACACACACACACACACACACACACACACACACACACACACACACACACATGCACACATAGTTGCCCAGTGTCATGAGAAAGGACTGGAGCACTACCTGAGATCTTATGTGAAGGTAGTTATCACACACACACACACACACACACACACACAAACACACAAACACACACACATAGTTGCCCAGTGTCATGAGGAAGGACTGGAGCACTACCTGAGATCTTATGTGAAGGTAAATATCACACACACACACACACACGCACACACACACACACACACACACATAGTTGCTCAGTGTCACCAGGAAGGAAGGATTGGAGCTCTACCTGAGGTCTTATGTGAAGGTAAATATCACACACACACACACACACGCACACACACACACACATAATTGCTCAGTGTCACCAGGAAGGATTGGAGCTCTACCTGAGGTCTTATGTAAAAGTAAATAATCATTATTGCACATGCCTTTTAGTCTGAATGTGAAGGCAAAGATCATTTGTATTAAATGTAGATAGATGCTACATTGGTCTATTTAATGATCGAGTGATCAACATTGCAAGGGAGAATCACAGTAACACTCAAACAAAAACATTGTAAGATATTTTTACAAAACATGTCAGCTAGTAGCAAGCATTTCTTCACTTGCCCGCGCACAAGTGAATTACTTTTATCAAGTGACAAATATTATCCTATCTGTTCAGTATTGCCTTCTCGTCATATTTTGTAATATTTGTGTCTATTGCCTTTGTTTGTGGTGTTTGTCTCTGTGTCTGTGTGCAGTATGTGTTTCGGCCTGAGCCCTACTCAGGGAGCAGCAGCAGGACTGTGCATGAGGAGCTGGCTAAGGCCATGACCGGCATCCTAAAACCCTCCACCGACTTCCTCACCAGCAACAAACTGCTCAAGGTGCTCAGTGTCTAACAATCACTGGCACACACAAACACACAGGCATACACACACACTATCTCTCTCTATCTCTTACAGATGCATGCAGATGCATTCCTTAAAGTAGCTTGAATGTATTTTGTTTGTTTGCAGTATTCCTGGTATTTCTTTGAAGCCTTGGTGAAGTCCATGGCTCAGCACCTGATAGAGAGTGGCAAAGTTAAAGTAAGTGACTGTTTATAGTGTCTTATAATAGAGAAATGGACAAAGTCACTGTTGTTAGCATTCCCATGAAAGTCTTGTTGAAAACATTTAACATGCTTACCTGTCCTAATAAGATAATGCTAAGTAATATAATAAGTTCCCATATACAATTTGTATGATCCCAGTCAACATTTTTATGTAGGTTGCCATCCTTTGCCAACCAAAATCAAACTTTGTTTTACATGTAATGTAATACTTTTTTTGTCTGTGTGTGTGTGTGTGTGTGTGTGTGTGTGTGTTTTACGTTTGGCAGCTGTCCCGTAACCAGCGTTTCTCCGCCTCCTTCCACCACGCTGTTGAGACCCTGGTGAACATGCTGATGCCCCACATCACCCAGAAGTATAAGGACAACCTGGACGCCGCCAGAAATGCTAACCACAGCCTGGCAGTGTTTGTGAAGGTAAACTCAAGGAGGGGATCATTTACATTACATTTACATTTATGCATTTAGCAGATGCTTTTATCCAAAGCGACTTACAAAAGAGGATAACATTTAAGCTACAACACAATGAAAGAAGCTAACAAAGAGTGCATATTGCTAACATAAAAACTGCACTATTTTAAGTTGAAAGTGCAATAGTGTAATAAAAAGTGCAGTATAAAAAAGAAATTAAGTATAAGATGTTAAGTGCAACTAGCATGCTTCAAATAGTTTGACTACATCTAATTGTTGTTTTGAACAAAAAATGCTACAATTTCAATTTTGTGTTCCTTTTTGTGTTCTTATCTACATAGTTTTGTGTTGATGTGTTGTTGTTTACATGTCCATCTCTGCATTCTTCCTGTAGCGGTGTTTCACCTTCATGGATCGAGGCTTTGTGTTCAAGCAGATCAACAACTATATCAACTGCTTCATGCCAGGAGACCCTAAGGTAATGTGTCCTTGAGTGACCAAGTTGTGTGACCAAGGTGCTGAAACATGTCTGTACTTAGATGTTGTTTGTTATGACAAATAGTTGCAATAACTGCAATGTTTTAAAAGCACAAAAACATCTGCTATGACAGATGATAGTCCAGTTAGCATGATGGTGAATTATTATGGGATTGTCAGACTGTGGTTTGGCCATATTATCCTTTGGTAGCATTGTTACAACCCTAGCAAACTACAGTACATTTTCTTAATTTTAGGCAGAATTTATCGTACAGGTGTATTTTGAGGAAAGCCATAGGTATACACAAGAAACAGGCACCCGTATCACTTGTCATGGTGGCAACACCAACCCCGTTTGTTTGTTTGTTTGTTTGTTTTATCATGACCAAAGTTTCATCTGCCTCCTCCCTTTGGCAGACGCTGTATGAGTTCAAGTTTGAATTCCTCAAGGTGGTGTGCAACCATGAGCACTATGTCCCACTTAACCTCCCCATGCCCTTTGGAAAAGGCCGCATCCAGAGGTTTCAAGGTAAAAACATTAACTTGTGGGAATTGATAGAATTTTATCAATATCAGTGCCATTGTCGATTCTGCTTATCAGTTTAATTGTTCATCAATACTCTTATCAATTCCTTACTGTTCAGAAGGTATTCTACACAGGTTTTCAGTATCAGCACATACCAGTAATAGGTGACAATAGCAGCTTATTAGAACGATGAAAACCATGTAGAGCTGTGTTATCCATTTCAATTTTGTATTTGAAAGACTCAAAAACATGTCGGCATTGATGAGTGGAATAGATAATGTTAGAAGGATACGATAACAGTAAATTTATGCATTCGATTCTTGATTTCCAGTTCTCGATTCCCACCTTTATTCCCCAGCCCATTAGACTTCAGCACCCGTATCTGTGTGGGTCAGCTGTGATTCCATACTATTCACTCAGTTTGAAAGTGACTAAGTAGAAGGCAAAGTCTTCAAGATATGAATCTGCCTGCAGTGAGCAAGTTGAGTTTTGCCATGTCGTCTTGTTGTTAAGGCAATAGTCCAGAATACTTCCAAACATAGCTCTGTTGTACAAACTCGCTGAGTGCTGTCAGTAGGAAGAAGAACAAGAAAACTGGTATAATGTAGACTGAATAGCAAACCTGCAGCTAAGGCTAAATGAATTGGGCTGTGAAATGAAACTGAAATAGCTGCATGTTTGCTTTGTGGTCTATGGTCTATGCTAAATTCTGTCGTTCTTGTTCCCATACCGACAGCACTTAGCAAAAGAGACAGCTGCAACACATGAAGTTTGTAGCTTCAAGAACTTAGCTTTCCCGCAGTCCTTCACTAAAGGCGGTGTGATTCTTAGACTGGGGCGGTCAACACACAGTCGTTGTTTCTCTCTCTCCTCCCTCTCTTTTTCAATACTAGTTATTCTATCACCTTTTTTGGAGGCGCATGTCAATCACGTTGGGGGTAGGTGTGATTGGTGTTTCCTGTTGTCTCTTGTCCAATGGAATACAATAAAGTTAGCATTTCAGGGACTGGTTCTCACCACAAATATGGTGATAGAAAGTGATGATGATGCTTTAAAGCTTTTTGGCAGCTTTTGTTGCTGGGTTTTTCCATATTAAGGCAGCCGCTTTTGTAGTGCTGTTGATTGCATCATTGCTTCAAAATAGCTGTCCATTTTCATGTCATTCTGTGCTTTGGAAACACTCTATTTCATGCTTTGTTCATAAACACCAGTGTCAGTATCCCATAATTAATTTCCATATTAGCCTCTGCTAGAAATCCCGTTGGATTTGAATCCCATAACTTTGGATGGTCTTGCATGGGAATCTATGTACTTTTACAGGAAATGCACTGGTGCATGGGACATCTACTGCTAGTTTAACTAGTATTTCTCCATAGCAGATTATGTACATATGGAGACAAAGGGGTCTGTGTTGATGCATGCTGTTGATGTCATGAATGGGTGGCATGCTATTATTCATTGGTGCATTTGAACAAAGTTCATGTACCTGGTTGTTTTGTGTTTGGCATGTCTTATCTATTGTCTGTTTTCGCTCCTCTTCTCTTCTTTTCTCTTCTCTTCTCCTCTCTTCTGTTTTATCTTCTCTTCTCTTTTCCTCAGATCTGCAACTGGACTACTCTCTGACAGATGACTTCTGCAGGAATCACTTCCTGGTTGGACTGTTGTTGCGAGAGGTGGGTGGAGCCCTGCAGGAGTTTGGTGAAATCCGACAGATCTCCATCCACGTGTTGAAGAGCCTGATGATCAAACACACTTTTGATGACCGCTATATGTCCAAGGTGAGGTTAATAACCTCTCGGGCATTTGATGCTGAACTTTTGACTGGACATTGACAAAACATGATAAAATATGCTTCACATAGTAAAGCTATTTGATCTGTAGTGTTTAGTTTGCAAAATATAATCCATATTCCTTTGCTGTGCTTTTTAGAGTCAGCAGGCACGCCTTGCCACCCTCTACCTACCACTGTTTGGCCTCCTTCAGGAGAATGTGCATCGGCTCAACGTCAAAGAGAATTCTGCCCTCCTCAGTAACACCACTGTAAGAACATGTAGTGATACACACAGATGGAACCACACACAGAGGAACATTATGGTTCTCCCCTAACCTACAGTCTATGAAATGTACAAATCTGAACCTGTAAATAACCAAAATAACTTAATTGCACCATTTTACTTTAATCTGTGTGCTTACATGGCATAAAGCCCTAGTTTCCTGGCTGATTTATCTACCAGTACATTTATTATTTATTCATTGACCTGTAGACTGTATTGCTGTTTGGCCTGCAGAATGGGAGAGACGACCCTCTCTCAGCCATCTCCACAGCAACACCACAAAGGCCTGGAGGCAGCCTTGACAACAGCCTGCACAAGGATGTGTTTGGGGTCATCTCTGGAACAGGTGGGCATATGGGTGCCAGACTGCAGATATTTCCAAAGCTAAAGCCACTCTCTTTGTCTCTATTTTGTGTGCTTGTGTCTACCTAATCAAGTCCACTGTCTATCTGAGGGATAGGATACTGTGTAAAAGAATCCATATGATATGATATGATATGATATGATTTTCACAATCTGCACATTATCTGATGTTTGATTCTTTTTACTATGAGTGGTTTTTACCTGAGTGGTTTCTCTCCTCTGTGGTCCAGCCTCCCCTCATGCCTCCTCCACACCCAACGTCAGTTCTGTGAGGCACGCAGACTCCCGCGGTTCACTGGTCAGCACCGACTCTGGCAACAGCCTTCCTGACAAAAGCACAGAGAAAACAAACTCCCTCGACAAGGTATTACACTGCCCCCTTGTGGCCAGAACAAAACAGACAAAACGTGTAGATTGATTTCATCTATCTGTCTATCTATCTGTCTATCTATCTGTCTGTCTATCTATGTTGTTTATAACTCTGCCTATGCAATCCCATGCTCTGTCACTTGCAATCCTGCTCCTTACAGTGTAATGTATCAAAGGACCACATTCTCGGTAATATAACTTCCTACACTTTTACCCCTGACCCCTTTGATGACCTCTCACCCTTGACCCCTGGCAGCAGCGGGAACGGTTCACCCGCCGGCACACACTGACAGTGCTGCCCATCCCACCTGAGCCTGACGACGACTCGGCCCCCATAAGCCGAGCGGCCAAGCGCGTCACCATGGACTTCTCCCTGCTGCCGAGCCACGCTCCAAAACCTGAGCACACACAGCACACACCCCACCATAACATCCAAGTAAACTCAAAACACTCACACACTCTCAGTGTGAAGTGAAGTGAAGTGTGTGCCGTGTCCCAAGTGTGTGCCGTGTCCACTCTCCTGCTCCATTGAGAGTTCGTTTTTGAGAAACACACCTTCAGACTTCATCTTCATCCTGACTCTACTTCTTATTTCACACAACTGTTGTTGAATATAGTGTATTATACTATTATATTTCCCAATTGACACTAGTACCACACTTCAGATCATATCACAAACATTGGTGTGTCAACTCAATGTTTTACACCTTCCCAGTAATAGCTGTAGTTCACGCTCAGGATGTCACCTTAAACTTTACATTACATTAGAACTCAACCGTCTTTCCAGAACTCTCACCTGGAGCTTAAAGAGATGAATGAGCTCGCGTGATGCACCTGTTCCAACACTTGATGTTCTCCTGTTCTACCTTGAGTTGAGTGGGGTATTTGAGGTGTGGATTTGCAGTGTTTTCTGGGATAGAACGTCAGAAGCAACTGACATGTGGAGGCTCAAAGATATAGATGAATACTGTATTTTAATGCTCTTATGTGTGTGTGTCTGTCTGTGTGTGTGTGTGTTTAGACACAGTCAGCCTCTGCTCTGGGGAGCTCATTGTTGCGCTGTGACAAACTGGAGCGAGACGAGATCAAGAACCTGCTCATGTGTTTCCTAAATGTGCTCAAGAGCATGTCAGAAGGTGAGGCCCACACACACACACACACACAAACATACACACTTGCGCACGTGTGTACATATGCACACACAGGTTTGTTTAAAGATGCACGCATGCATGTGCACATGCATATACACATATATGCAGAAACACACACACACACACGCACACACACACACGGGTAGTTTGACTGAAACTGATGTGTCTCTCCTCTAGATGCTCTGTTCACATACTGGAACAAGGCCTCCCCATCTGAGCTTATGGACTTCTTCACACTGCTGGAGTAAGTATCTATTCAGATATGCAGTATAAAACACACACACACACACACACACACACACACACACGCCAAGACACCCGGACTCTCACAAACCAAGTAAATGCCGATTGTCTTTCTCCTGACTCTCCTTGTGTTTCCCTCTCACTCTGTCTCCTCTGACTCTTTCTCTTTGTGTGTCCTGTGATATTAGGGTCTGCCTCCATCAATTCAGATACATGGGAAAGAGATTCATCGCCAGGTAAAGTTACACAATAAAGCCTTTCTAGACACAGAGACAAATGTCATATTGAAATGGATCATCATTTGTAAAGCAGTGTGCTTAGACTACTAACACACTACAGACTACCTTATTCTATCTGTTCAACCCTATTCAATCAGATCATAAGTTATCACTTTACAAACAATCACTTGATGTATGTGTACAATCAAACAAAAACACTAACATTTAGGAGAGGCAACGACACACAAAAAGGCTGTTTTTACAAGAGACAGATATACACATTAGTTTTTCACACACACACACACACACATACATACACACACAAGCACACACTGCGCTGAGTTGTCCAGTTCCCTCACTCTCTGTTTCTGTTGGCTGATTGGCTGGCGAGTGTAATGTAATTGACAGTAGCTGTCCCTCCTGGCTGCTCCTCCTCTGTGGGTAAGAGCTGCTCCACACTGCCCCCTCTGATCTGCTCTGACCTCTTCTGACCACACTCATTATAATCACCTCTTCATGGCTTAGCTGCATGCTGTGGTGACAAACACACACACACACTCTCACTCTCACACAAGTACACACAGACACACACACATGCACACATATACAAATATTCACATCAATTTCTTTTGCTTGCTTGTGTGCTCACTTTCCTACACCCTGTATGTGTATGACTTTGCATGAATAAAAAGCTTTGCTTGTTATTTTTTGATTGCTCTACAGTACCTTTACTCATACATTACCATTACCACCTTTAAACCAGACCTACTACATCAGCAATGTAGGGTTTGAGGCTTGCCACTGTGGCCACTGGTCTCTCTGTGCAATGGAGCTACATGACATGAGGGGGGGAGGTCATTCTTTTTTTTTGTGGTTGATGTGATGTCATATGGTGGTATAAACTCATTGCACATTCTTGATTTCTTGGTTTTGATCAATGGAATGGACATGAACTGACAGATCTTTGTTGTGGTGTGGAGTAAGCATGCTGATTGGCTTGTTGACTTGATTGACAGTCCCTGGAGCCACTGATGGACAGTGTTTTCTCTTCTCTCCCTTCCTCAGGAGCCAGGAAGGGGTGGGCTGTATGTCTACGGACAGGAAGTCTCTTACTCTGCCTGTTTCTCGCAACAGAACGGGGGCACTGCACACACGCCTACACCAGCTGGGCAGTCTGGAAAACTCACACACCTTTAACAACAGTAAGCGCCATCATTACAAATTAACACGTTTACACACACACACATACACACACACACACACACACACACATAAATAAAGAAATAAATACATACACACATACAAATGGTCTGTAATTCACACACACACACACACACACACACACACACACACACACACACCTATCATATCAAACTCTTTTAAATCCATGCTCTCAGGGAAATGTTACATGCTTTTACAAAAACACACAATTTCATGCATACAAACACTGACACACACACACATGCAAACACAAACACTATCTGTCATTTCTCTTTCTTTCATGTGCACACATACTGTACACACACATGCATTGCCCACACCAGCCTGTCATTCTGCTGTGAAGCCATGCTGTCAGGGAAATTAGCTGCACGCTTTTTTCTTCAGTGCTTGTCTTTCCTCCTCCACCATCGTCATCATCATTTTCTTCCTCACTGTGTTTGCCGACATGGCTGCTCGGCCTTCTCGATACAGTGGTGCATTATGGGTAAGAAGAGGCCTTCGAGACTTGAAACGTGCAAATTGCAATTGCAAATTGTTTAGAAAGTCTGTCCGTCAGTGTTTTCATTGTTTGTGTGAGCTTGTGTGTTTGTTTTGTGAGGGTATGCGTGTTGGTGTGTCCGGTTAACACCCCAGTGAATACTGTGGTTACGTCCAATAACATATATGTTTGGAAATTACGAAATGTGTTCATATAAGTGTTATCTGTCTGGCATTTTGGCCAAGCATAACATTTAGGGAATCATTTAATCTTAAAGATGATGCTGAATGTCAGTTGTCAGGGTGCAGTGTGCAGTGTCATTAGACATTAGCTGTTAAGCTTGTAAGTAGTCAGAAAAATCATTTTTCCTCCTTGTGTTGTCTTGTGTTGTTTTAGTTTAAGAAAGATCTCAAATGTTCTTGGGATATCTGTAGACAATGGTAAGAATGTTTCAGGTTGATGGCAACATTTCATTGTCTTGTTTTAAATGTTTCTTTGTCTTAGAGCCCAGTTGGAATGTTCTTAATGAAATATTAATATTTAATAGTTAATCATCGTCAGTTCTAACATTGAATTCTAGTCACCCTCTGTCCCTGCTTTGAATAGGTGTACATTTGTTCTCATTTACTCTCTTTCTCATCCTTTTTATTTATAATACAAAGTATTTCTCACACATAGCACACAGTGCTAAACTTGATACAAAATAATATGTATGGTGTAACAGGAGTAATAAGCATTTAATTGGTATGATATAACTGGTGTAATATGATATTTGTTGAGTTGTTATAACTAGAGAAATACAGTATGTGTTAATGTTATGTCTGGAGTAATGTGCTTTTCACTGACTGTATTAGGCTACTAATTTCTAAATTCTCACCTCTCTGTCATGTGTATTTCCCTGCTTCTGGATTATTCTGTAACATGTTGTTCACAAATAATTGAAAGTAAATTACATTGTAAATGCAAGCATGAGACTTCCAAACATAACACTGTAGAAAACTGATCAGTGATCAGATTGCTTGGTTATCTGTCAAAGTCTGAAATGAAACTCTTTTTTTTTTGCTGAACCGTGTAGATTTATATAGGAATAGATTGCAGACCTCCAGGTTGGCTGTTTGACTGTGTCCAATAAATTTCCATTTTGCTCCTATTCCCAGTGTACTCCCATGGAGATGCAGACCAGTCTGTGCTGGAGGCTAACGTGTCCACAGAGGTTTGTCTGACTGTGCTCGACACCCTCAGTGTCTTCATCATGGGTTTCAAGGTAAACTCCACCTCACTGGGACTGGGATTAGCACTGGTCTTCCCCAACTCTATTTAAAGTAGAGCTGCGAATTGAATATCGATGACATTGTCGATTCTGCTTATTGGTCAATTCTTTTTATCAATTCCAAACTGTTTAGAGACTGGTACAGTGTTTCATTTGTGTTTCTACTGATTGATGTTAACAACAATGTTACAATAATATGCATTCTGTTGTACTGTCTGAGAGTTTCCTCGATTGTTGAAATGTGTGTGTGTGTGTGTGTGTGTGTGTGCGTGTGTGTGTGCGTGCGTGCATGCGTGCGTGTGTGTGTGTGTTTCCCACTCAGACCCAACTGTGCGCTGACCTGGGCCACAACCCCCTAATGAAGAAGGTGTTCCAGGTACACCTGTGCTTCCTGCAGATCCCCCAGTCAGAGACAGCACTCAAGCATGTCTTCACCTCACTACGCACCTTCATCTACAAGGTAATCATTTCATGGTCAGGACAAAAATAACTACCACTAATTCAGTTATGTTGTTTTTTCTCTGCCATGTCTGCCATGTGTTTTAGTAAAGACTGTCAGTGAAGTTGTTATCAGTAAAGACAGGTATTTAAAATGATAATTTGATGGGCAGTTCCGTGGAAAATGTACTTTTTGTGACATCAATAACGCCAATAAAATGCCATGGTATTGTATGAAGTGAATGATTGCATGAAACTTGAGCATTTGCTATTTCTGGCTGTAGAACATACAAAAAAAAATTCCGAAACATTTCATGCAATCATTCACATCATACAAATACGCTGGCATTTCATTGGTGTTATGGACGTGGCAAAAAGTAATTTTTTTAGTGGAATTGCCCAGATACATTTTCGTGAGGAGTGTGGAAAAATGTTCCATGTGTTTTACACTAGATAAAATAGGTTCTTGTTCTTGTTTCCAGTTTCCATGTACGTTCTTTGATGGGCGTGCGGACATGTGTGCATGGTTCTGCTATGAGATCCTGAAATGCTGCAACTCCAAACTCAGCTCCATCCGTAGCGACGCTGCACACTTGCTTTACTTTCTCATGAAGAGCAACTTCGACTACACTGGCAGGAAGTCTTTTGTTCGCACACACCTACAGGTGATTCAGGAGAGGTCATAGAACCTCAGAGACAGAGAGTGTGTGTGTGTGTGTGCTTTGAGGTCTTAAACATTACCCAATCATAGCTTTTCTGTGAATATTATCTATGATGTGTGCAGCAGTGGAAAAAGATAATATGATCGCATAGCTGATACAAACAAAACATCTAAATTGTTTAATAGAACCCAAGTTTTAGGCCTGTTTTTGTGATGTATTCAGATGTTTTTCATGCTACTCTTGCTTCACATTTGTTACATGATGCAATTTCTACCAAAAACATGTATATTCATCTAACCAAACATGTTCCACAAATGTCACTGTTTGATGTCACTGTCCTTTTTAGAGTATTTAAGTGTTATTATTCATTCTGCTGAAGCTGTTCTGACTCGTGTCTCCGCAGGTGGTCATCGCAGTGAGTCAGCTGATCGCTGAGGTCATTGGTATTGGAGGAACACGTTTCCAGCAGTCCCTCTCCATCATCAACAACTGTGCCAACAGTGACAAGACGGTCAAAGTGAGAAAAGGCCTTGTATACACGTAATTTCTGTTCATCTGTGGACAATAGGCAGTAGTGTCTGTTTCTATAAATACCCGTCTACATGTGTACAGGGCAGAAGCCCTATCCGTTTGAGTCAAGAGGAGTCAAAAGAGGCTGCATAGGGAGTGCCTAGAAGGAGTTTATGTTTACAAGCTATGGAACAGCCACATTTATTTTCTGTAATCATCGCCTGTATAAGACCTGTGTCAAGACCTGAATGTAATCTACTGAATGAATGTGTGTGAAATAGGATGAACTTGTTTATTCCCTGTGTTTATTCCTCATTGTGTTTATGCTGTATACCCCTGTGACTCTTTCTATACCCCTGTGACTCTCACCACCTTCCCGTTGTATAGTTTGCCAAACATTTAAGACTAATCTGCTTAAAAGTATTCAACCAAAAAAAAAAGTATATGTATTTATATATATATATATATATATATATATATATATATATATATATATATATATATATATATATATATATATATATATATATATTCCACACAGTATATTTCTGTACACTCTCTGTTATATGGATATGGAGCTCCAATGATGGAGTGGAATTTTATTCATCACTGTTCTATCTAGCATACAGCATTCCCGTCAGATGTGAAGGACTTGACGAAGCGGATCCGGACAGTGCTGATGGCCACGGAACAGATGAAGGAACATGAGAACGACCCTGAGATGCTAGTGGACCTGCAGTATAGCCTGGCCAAGTCCTACACCAGCACCCCAGAGCTGCGTAAGACCTGGCTGGACAGCATGGCCCGCATCCATGTCAAGAATGGAGATCTGTCTGAGGTAAGGGTCAAGGGTCAATCAAGTTTCAGGTCATTTCAAGTTTCATGGACATATCTGAGAAGGAGATTTTCTACCTTATTCGCCTGTAATGCGTTGCCTATGAAGGCCTACGTTATTTTTTTTTAATTAGGCTTAAAACTCAAAATTAAGCTTGGTAAATCAGCACCCCAAAATTATGTAAGGTATGCTTTTTAGGCTATAGGGTGATGGTGCCGCATTGCTTAAGGAACCTGGATAGCATGCTAGTAGCCTGTAAATTATGGGTTCGAATCCTGGCTGCCACTGTTGCACTTAACCCTAAATTGTTCTAGGGGAGACTGGCCCTGATGTAATTAGTTAAATAGTTGACAACATGTAAGTTGCTTTGGATAAAAGCGTCTGCTAAATGCATAAATGTTTTCTAAAATTTGCCCCCAGGACTTTTTCAAGATCTTTCTCATAGAATTGGTCCTAATCTCACAGCTTTATCACTTTTTGTGTTTTATCCCCAGGCGGCTATGTGCTATGTCCATGTCGCTGCTCTGGTGGCAGAATACTTGAGAAGAAAAGGTGAGTCTCAGGCCTTCGCTGTTACACTAAATACAGTGACACTACATCTCCACAAGGGGGACTCTATAACAACCCTATCACCAAAGCAGCATCTACTGTGTACTGTACTCCATAATGTCATTATCAGTACACAGGCGTGAGTCAATGTAAACTTCATTAACTATATCTTTGTTTGCAGTATGCCTGCAAATGATTTGTACTGTGTTTTCTGGGATCTTTCCCAGAAATATCTACAGTATATAATATAACATATCCATTTGATCATAATTAATAATGATTTGGTTTATCTTGTTATTTTGTTTAGTTGGTTTACCAATGGAAGCCTGCTGCTCATATAGTATAATTGGGCATCATTGCAGTAATCCAGCTATTCAACCAGCCAGAGCCTTTTTTTACAATCTAACTACTAATATGTATTTAAATCATCCAATAACCATGCAATTTTCAAGTGTTTTTGCCATGAACTAAGATAGGATGGTCTTGACAGAGTGACTTTAATTTATATGGTGTTTGTTTTACTTTTTGGTATGCTCCATAAATCTACACTTAATTGAAATAATATGATGTACGTTATCTGAACAGAAACACTGGCTATAATCATTTTTTTATCAATTGGTTACCACCCCAAACATCATATAAAGAATCACGCACATGTAAGGTACATACACACACACACACAGACACACTCCCACCACCTCTGTCCTCACATCCAAGGGTCACTTTTGTGTTTCCATGTGGTATACTTTGTAAAGTTCTTCTGATAAGCCCACGCACACACACACACACACACACACACACACACACACACACACACACACACACAGTGGTGCTCCAGCCCTCCTGAATATGCACAATTCACATGTTATGCAATGTGAGTGAACATTGGCCTGTGTTTTTGATGTAACCAAGGACGAGAGGCCGTAGCCGTAACCCCCCTGGTGAGCCCAGCCACACCTCTCCTATCAGGGGATACTATCAGACAGTTCCCCTCCCTCCTTCCCATCCCTCCCTATCCACCCTTCATTGCAACAACCTAGTCTTGAGGCCCTCAAGCAGAGGCACATCGCTGATTCATGTTGGCCCAGTGGAGCTCACCTGAAGGGACATGTAACGTGCACTGTAGAT